>OY829913.1:156991437-157181437 GCA_963691935.1 Nephrotoma guestfalica
TATATATATATATATATATATATATATAATATATATATATATATATATATATATAATATATATATATATATATATATATATATATATATATAATATTATATATATATATATATATATATATATATATATATATATATATATATATATATATATATATATATATATATATATATATATAATATATATAATATATATATATATATATATATATATATATATATATATAATATATATATATATATATATATATATATATATATATATATATTATATATATATATATATATATATATATATATATATATATATATATATATATATATATATATATATATATATATATATATATATATATATATATATATATATATATATATATATATATATATATATATATATATATATATATATATATATATATAATAGATATATATATATATATATATATATATATATATATATATATATATAGGTAAATAAGTGAAACTAATAAAACATAACTATAATAAAGTTAATTTTGCCGTTATTTTTTTTGATAACGATCTCTCGCATACTGGAACGATTTTTGATTTCGTTTTCTAAGTCTGATGGTCTAGCCGTTTGATGTTTATTCATGGAGAAGAAGCCATTAAGCCAATTATTCATTCATGGATTAAGATTGTAATAAGATCGATTCACAATGACAAGTATGATTTGGATATTTACCTTTTACAAGCTGCATGATATAGTATCCCTTTACTGCAATATTGCCATGTTGGTCATAAATGTTGATGCTTCATCTGTGATGATGGCCTTCAAACAACCCTGCAAATATTTTTAAAGTGACAAATCACTAATTCCTTTAAAGTGCCTGGTCTGTAAAAGGTTCGAACGTAAAACTAATCATTGCATAATAACTCATCTAGTAGTACAATGGTAGCTTACTACATGAAATTGAGCATGACGCCACGTGGGTAACTGCAGCAGGGAGACTTTCGAATTTCAAAATGAAACTTTGCATACCGATTAAGCCCAATTTGTGCTAATTAGTGCTCACGGGAAAAAATTAGTGCTAGTCCAGGAGCCGAAAAAACGGGAAAAGAAAATTTCAAATTTCGCCTAAAAGACGGAATAAATAAACCCGATTTCTACAAAAAACCAGAAATAATTTAAGCCTAATTTTAAAACTTTCTAAAGGCCGCTAAACTGATGAAATTTGTGCTTATCATAGAAATATAATTTTCATAAATTTTCATTCATAAATCGAAGAAAACCAAACCAGCCCCTGAAAGATACTATATTTAAAAAACGGAGATATATCGTTCAATAATACTTGTGTTGAACAACAAATAAAACAATAGAAATAAAATGTTCTAAAATCCAAGGCATAAGCAATTCAGATAGTATATTCCTGTCAGGTATGTTCATTGTCATCCAAAAATATAGTGGCTAATAATTTGTGCTAATCCAGAATTGGCCCAATTCCATTGAACAACAACGACCGTTGAATGAGCAATTTTCTGACATAAAGTGTTCTAGAAAACAATGAAGTTGGCACTTCTTCTGATTGCATATTCCTACCAGGTATGTTGATTGCCATCCGAAAAATATAGTGGCTGAAATGTCCTGGACTAGCACTAATTTTTTCCCGTGAGCACTAATTAGCACAAATTGTCTTAATCGGTATGCAAAGTTTCATTTTGAAATTCGAAAGTCTCCTTGCTGCAGTTACCCACGTCATGCCGCGCCATGAATACTGATTTAAAATTATATCATAGAAAATCTTTATATTATCGCCCAAAAGTTGATTACTTTCATGGGGTAATCTAGGCGACCATAAATATATCACACACAATGTGAACGAAATGAAACTTGTTCGCATAGTCTAGTATATTCGTCATAAATATAAAAAAAATACATTCGTATCATATTCGACGAATCAGCTGTAATTTATTTTCCTGACGAAGGGCGTATAATAGCGCTATTCCATTCAAAATTACAGGATTTTGTACAAAATTAAAAAGGGCCGAAATAAATCATTTCTATATGTGAGAATGGTATTTCCGAGTTTTTTGTTTTTGTTGAGTTGCTATAATTTTTCCTTGAAAAATATCAAGCTGAGTATTTTTTATGGCAGCAAATACAAAAATCGAAAATTAAAATCCCCCACTCCCTTTTTAATTTATTTTTTGTAGATTTTTATGGTGCACAGACATCCGACGGCGTGACTTTAGAAGTTGAATTTATGATGCCGTGATTTTGAAGAAGAACTTTAATAAATAGACTCGTATGGTGGTGAATTGTAATTATATATGTATTAATATGTACAACAATAATATAAAAAAATAGTTTCGATTTAAATTTTTATTAAATAATAATAATAAAATATATAATTAGAAATTGTGTGCTATATCCGAATATAAAACTAAAATATTTCTCGTTTTTGTTCTTCTTTTAGAGAACTGAAATCAATTTTTTATATTTAATATTAATATTCAATATGTTAATCAGTTAAGAACTGACAAAGAAAGATGCCAGAGGATCCTTCTTCAGAACTATCACCAATAATCGCTTTCCATGAAATAAGCTGTTCAGTGTGTTTTTCGTCCATCCAGAAAATTAACTAACGTCATGGGGTGTTTGCTCTTCCAAACTTCATGATATATCATCGAATCGCCACCGAATGATACGAGTAGATTATATTTTGGCGACGCGTTGGCCGCCAATAATGAGAAAGACCGATAATGTGTAGATGTTGTTCTTTACAATTTGAAATACTAAACGCTAGAAAATAATTGAAATTGTAAAATATTAATGTACTCGTATATATTTCACTCAGAATTATTATTAATTTCCTAAATTAGTTCGTATTGGACCATTTTATGTTCGTCCATCCACTACAATCGACGAAAGAATATCACCGAGTTTTTAGGAAGGTACTCCTTAAGATGAATATTTGTAATCTGTGTTTCGATTATAGTGCTTGACTAAGGGAACATCGGATGGTTTGCGTTCGATCGTGGAAATCATTGCACGCGACAATAAGAACAGCACCTTCACTTAGTAAGCGTTTGGCCGCTCGTCCGTTGACTCTGCGCCGACTCCTAGGAGTTCAGATGTAACTTTGTATACATTGTCGATTGCATGAATTTGCTGTGAAACAAATAAATACTCTTACTAATTCATACAACACTCTCATTTTTATTCTTACATCCAAATGGAATAGCAGTTTACACAGCCAATATATATTATTCTGGGATAAAATCAAAGCCTTTTGTAATACTTGTTTGGCCAATGGTATCTGGTCCTGTTGTTGATATAAATGAGCTAGTTAATGGCCGCATCGAATTTTAAATCATCAAATCCATTATGATTCTTCGAGAGCTTTCACTGGCAGAAGCGATCAAAACAAAAATTGTTAGGTTATGTCAGAACATTTATGAATACTGTAAACATAGCTTACCGCTTGCTTAAATGCTTTTTCACTAAATCAACATTTTTCGTGTATGCCGTGAGCACTTGGTCCGTCTGTAAATTTGTACGGGCCTCCATCTTTTTACGGCGGATTGAATGTAAGTAGCGCTTGTAAACTTTGCAGACATTTGTTTATGTTTGGAGGATTAGACGTGCGGAAATATTCAGCCAAACCCAATAAAGGTATGTAATATGCATCTTGGGCCATTATATTCATCTTTTGGTGTATTTTCTTGGCACGATTGACAACTGACAAAATAATGACAATCTCACCCTTACAGCAACCTAATTTTTTATTTAGGTTATAGAGGAACTTGTCAAAATGTTCCCCTCACATATTTTATAGCAGAGTACTTTTCACGTATTCGTCCAAATTAAAGAAACTAAGTAAAACAAGACTATTTCCGCCATTGTAAAAATAATTTTATTTTTTTTTAATAATTTATATGGTGTAAAATACATCGTCACTATTAAAAGTTACGATATTTCACTTTATTTAAATAATTTTTAGGTTATTTTTGTATCGCAGTCAAATAATTCCCCTATACATGTTCTACTATAATAAAAAATTGTGTCTCAGTCACTCGCGTGTAGTTATTTTATTCTTGTCTCTTTTTAATTTTGTACAAAATCTTGTAATTTTGAATGGAATAGCGCTATAAAGATCATTTAAAAAATATACATTTTAGAGTATTCATAATTAAGCAGCATTCTATAATTACATATGTATGAATATGAACTTATTTTGGAAATCTCAAAAGTTCAAAGTTATTTATATTGCAATTTTTTGAGAATACGATTTAAAATAATTTAACTACAGGGATATTTTGATTTTTTGCGTTTTCAAAGAATTTTGAAACTACTATTAAAGGGCTCGAGATATAAATACAATCCGCAATGCCAGTACTAACTTTTGTTTTTTGTCATCACCAAAAATCGAACGAATTACAAAACAAGCGCTCTATTTACTTTGCTATGGAGGGCGGCAACGATGTGAATGTAAAAAGTGAAGCAAGTGGTCACTGGCACAGTTTTATAATTTTAACTTATCATCTCACTTATTGGTTGAGCAAATTCAGCTAGAATTTGTTTGAAACAATAATTATGTAGATTGTGTACTGTATCGAGCTGTACAGTATCGAGCATTATTATTTTATTTTACATTTTGTTAGATTGATTTGAAGGTGAAATTTTGTTATAAGATGTAACTGTTTGGGATTAAAATAACAGATGCAGGGTAGATGATCCGAATCTGATAATTATCCGTTGTTATGTAAAAATTAGATTTTTGAGTAATATTACGGGATTTAATAATACATGTTTAGTGGAGTACTAGAATGAAGTCAATGACCATTTAAAAAAAGCTCTGTTCAAGAAAAACAAAACCGGAAATTTGGAGAATTTCGATCTAATTTTAAAGTAGATTTTACGCGAAATTCTGGGAATTTTATAAGAAACTCAAGAAAACTATGAAGTTATGTTTAAATCCGTATTTTAGACACAATCGATTTTTCTTGCTGCGAAGTTACCACAAAGTCCCTATAGTGATTTATGTTTATTTTATTTATAATTATTTATTTTAATATTATCTGGAATTTTTATTATGCACTGTATGAACAAATAATCGAAGGCTTATATAACAAAAATGTAGGCGGTGGTTTAAGTTAGACAATGAACACAATGTGATATCGTTAGACTGAAAGTGTTCGAGTTCGTAAAATGAGGTTGATTTTAATGAATATACATACATAAAATCGGATATACGATTTTGGCACATAGCTATATACATAGTGCAATAGATTAAAGCCGTTCAATTTCGCAAAAATACGCCACATGTCTATGCGGATCGTCAGTGTGATCCATTTTGGCCCGTTCATTTTATCATAATTAGAACGAAAAAATCCGAAAATGAAAATTCCGTGGAGCGAATCTTGGAGATTTTGGCACAAAGCCACATTTTCCATTTTCGATCTTTTTCGTTCTAATTATGATAAAATCAAGGGGCCAAAATGGGGTATCCTGACGATCCGCATATGCACATGGCCTATTTTTGTGAAATTATAAAGTTTCAGTCCCCTGCACTATGTATGCGGCTATCTGCCAACATCTCCAGGATTCGCTCCACAGAATTTCCAATTACAGATTTTGTCGTTTTAATTATGATAAAACAAACGGACCATAATAAGGCATCCTGTCGATCCACATAAGCATGTGTCTTTTGCGAAATGTATTTGGCTATGTGGCAAAATCTAGTTGGACAGCTTTAATTGATTGCAATACATATGTATATGAATTTGGAAATTTTCGTTATAATTCAAATTAATTGAACTGAAAATGATGAAGCATACTGTTGACCCTTATAGATATTTAGGTATCTTGTCGAAATAAGAAACCTTTCGTCTATTACACTATGCAGATTGCTATATAAGGTAAAATAAGGCGCTAGATGGTTTGTTGGCATGTACTTTAAGAATTGTTAAACGGCATTTTTGATAGGCTTTAGTACAGTCTTGGATGTCTTAAAATCAGTATGTGTCATTTCGCTGAAGTGTAAACAACTATTTTTTTTTGTGCTATAACCATGTCAGCCGTTGTGCCAACAAAACAAAATTTGCGGCAAGCGCTGGTTTTTTGTTTTAGTTTGATGAAAATTGCAGCTGATGGACATCGATTGTTTTGTGAATCATATGGGGAACATGCTTCAACAATAAACGATTTTGACACCAGTGACAAAGAACGCGAAGAAGACCAGTAAACTTTGAAGACGTTGAGTTGGAGGTGTTATTGGGCCAAGATTCATGGCAAACTCAATAGAAGTTCGTTGAAACTTTGGGAGTGACTCAACAAGCGATTAAATCTCGTCTCAAGATCATAGGTATGGTGCAAAAACATGGAAATTGGGTACCGTATGAATTCAAGCCAAGAGACGTCGAACGGCGTTTTCCCACGTGCGAACAACTCTAAAGACGGAATTTTTTTTTTGCATCGTATCGTAACGGGGGATGAAAAGTGGATCCACTAAGACAACCCAAAGCGCAGAAAATCCTGCGTAAGCCCGACCATGCATCAACTTCAACTGTCAAACCGAATATTCATGATCAAATGATCTGCTCCGTCAAGGAAACTTTGGAGGCGCTTCAATAGGATGTCCAATCTACCCGCTGTATTCACGAGACATCGCTCCTCCCGACTACCACTTGTTCCGGCCTATGACTCATAGCCTGGCCGAGCAGCACTTCACTGCTTACGAAAAAGCCATACATTGGGTCGATTATGGCCTGAAGATGGGAAAAAGTCGTAGAGCGTCGTTAGATGGAGAATACTTTGAATAGAATACATTGTACCAATTTCTCTGAATAAAGCTTCGAATTTATAAATAAAAAACGCAAAATTTATTTGTACCCCAATAATATAATTTAAATTCGATGTTATAAATAATTTAGAATTACTATTCCTGCAACACAAAACACATCACAACTCAAACATGCAGGCTGTTTGTCTACAATTAACAGGTTCTGCTGGAGTTAGAGGCTTGATTCAATTATTCTAGATGTTCAGAAGACCGTGAAGTGGATCGAAGGCCTTCAATTTAACTTAATTTCAATATTTTTATATTGTATTTAGATAGATACCGTCTTCATTAAGCAGCAGTTACTTTTATTTGTAAATGTGTCAGTAATTCTGCAATAAATTTACTTGCTTTTGCTTTACATTTAAATTTATACCAAAAATAATGGATTAAATCCACTATTTTTGTTTATAACGGGTGTCCGCCGGGAAGGTATACTACTTTGTTTGTTTATGATTTTTGATTAAATGAAAGAGAATGGATCTTATATTGATAAATGTTTTATTTAATGTCGGCAATTATGTATGGAACACAATATCAGATAAATGTCCGCCTCTGTTAGCCTCACAAATGCGAGCCCTTTTGAGCACATTTTTCATTACATTCTCACACATTTCACGCGGTATTTCATTAATTTCATCACGAATATTTTGTTTGAGTTGCTCAAGCGTTTCTGGTTTGTTTGCATAAACCTTGCTTTTTAGCTACAAAAAGAAGTCCGGAGCAGTCAAATCAGGCGACCGTGGAGGCCAATCAACATCACCATTTTTTGAAATAACTTGTTGTGGAAAGAGTTCTCGCAGTAATTCCATTGTAATCCTGGCTGTATGCGATGTGGCACCGTCTTGTTGATACCACATGTTAATCAAGCCCAAAGTATGCAGTTGTGGCGTTAAAAAGTTTTCAATCATATCACGATATCGCTCCCCATTCACAGTTACCGTTACGCCGTTTTCATTTTCAAAGAAGTAAGGTCCAATGATTCCTCCTGACCAAATTGCTTCCCGGCGGACACCCTGTACTACATAATATAATTAGTAATGTACAAGTATGAGGATATCTTTACACTCACAAAATAAAATTGGTATTTATTTCTATATAGTGTATTTTATGGGTTGCCTTCTTAAACATAGAGACCAATTTTTGTTTTGTGGTGGCCTTGCGAATGAAAAAATCAAAATGAGAACTTTTAATATTTCAATTAATTTGATTGATTGATTGAAAATTACGTTAAAATATTAACACAATCAGGAATGTTTATTGACCTTGAATATGTCGTATTTTAGTTTAATTTAATATTTTTCAAAAATAATCATTTGCATGTGGTTTAGTTCAAACTTTTAAATGACAAATTGTGATCTTGTTGAAAAATTATCAAAATTTAAATTAACAAATTCAAACGGAAATTAAAACCGGCATATTTTCCAAATCCATAGAAGTTTCTATGTAATTATAAATATAGGTAGTTTATTTTTATTTTTCATTGTTCTTCTAAAATATGTTCTGTTTATTTAGCATAAACTACACACTTACACATTTTTTATTTACATGTGCATATAACATTTACATATACATATAACATAAGAAGAAAAAAATCTCATTCAACTAAATACTCTAAATAACATAGAACATACATGCATACAAAACACGAGTAAATAAATATATTTTACTTTTCTAGCATAATGCAAAAAAGCAATCCTTCTCTTTTTATTAATTTTAATTATTTTTTATTTTTGCGGCCATTTTGATAATATAAAAATGATCCAACAAACATTAAGGCGAATTATTTTGATTGTTTTGTTACGATCCAAGAATTGATTAAACTTCGCATAACACACATTTTGTGCAATATTTTTGTGCAATTAGTGTAGTGCTACATTAGTGTATTGCTTTGTGTATGCACAAAAAAATCCTGATTTATATTAGGTATATATTTAACTAGCGCGCATTTATTCTAATTAGTAAAATTATTCGGAACTAAGCGATTAACGCGCTACCTGGAACTTCACCATCTATTAATGTTTAAGTAATAATTAATGTTTAAGTACACAAGTGTTCAAGTAAACACTATACTATACAACTACACTATATTTACTAAAATTATTAACACAAAAAACAAAATGGAGATCTCAAACGAAATGCATTTCATCAAACAACTTTTCCGAATGAAGCACGTATAAAAATAGTACATACCATATATGAATACCATACGAAATAGAAATGTATATATATACATATATATAAAAACAAACGAAATGGTTGTACGTGGATTGGTATTCCATTGTTAGTGGGTGTACGTAAAGTTTACGTTTTCGTAAACAATATAACGTATACATTTTTCTGTTGAGAGGGACATTATCACTTCACTTCATAATATCTAGTGCATTATATTAATAATTATTTACACACAAAATAAAAACTATTTAATTTTAATTTTAAATTGACGAGCGACACAAAATACGTCTACACCGTTTGAAATCTAAACTCACACCGCCCAATCGTCAACGTAGCGGTGTGCATGTTAAAAAAATCCTTTAGGAAAAAATGTAAGGATATATAACAATATATTAATACATGTTGTATTGTAGCTTATATGATAGCTTTATAATAAAATCAATCCTAATAAGTAATTGGAACTTATTATCTATTATATTAATTATAATTCGATTGGTTTAGTTTATAAATTCTAAATATAATTTATTGCTATACAGGTAAATTGATATATGAAATTTGTAAAGTTTACGTAACATTTTCAAAAGCGGCTTATCACGAGGCCCTGTATTTACATAGAAGCCTGTGATATGCTCAATTTGTATCGCAAATTGTAAATTTGCGATACCCTTTCCCAATAGGTGTCGTCACTAGTAAATACTACTTACGCGTACTATAAATAGGCAATACTGATATTCTAAACTCTATGGTACTTGATGTCAGCTGTCATATGCAGTATACAACATATGGTTGAAGTGTAAATAACTAGTATTTCTAGCTCCTTGAACATATCGAATTTTATTCCAACTAAACACCATTTGTGGCGGGAAGATTTATTACATTATTTTATTACAAAGATGAGGGCAGCGGAACGAACTTATCGTTTGCTTGTGAAAATTTACGGTGAGCATGTTCCATCGAGCATGCCGTTTTGTTATTAAAGATAGAGAGTCTGAAAACCATCTAAAAGTTTGAAGATGCTGAGTTGGAAACATTATCTGCTGAAGATTCCTCTCAAACACAATCAGAATTGGCTGTAGCATAAAATGTTGATCGATCAACATTTAACTGCTTCAAAGACAACAAAAAAAGTTTTTTTTGCATCGAATAGTTACTAATAAAAAATTAATTTATTATGAGAATCCCAAATGCATCAAATCTTTTTATTCATTGCAATAAGGTTATGCTCTCTCTGTATGTGGTGGGATCAGAAAGGTGTGGTATATTATGAACTGCTGAGATCAGGTGAAACTATCAATGGCGATATCTACCGATGACAACTAATATGTTTGAAGCGAGCTATAGAGGAAAAACGACCAGAATGGGTGAATAGACACAACAAATTAATTTTTCAGCATGACAATGCAAAACTACATATGCAAACATTGTTAAAAATTATAGAACTGGGAAGTTCTACCCCACTAGTCGTATTCACCAGACATAGTTCGTTCAGATTACGCCTTATTCCGGCCGATGCAGTCGTCCCTATCTGAATCGCAGCTCAGTTCTTGGCTCGAAAATTGGCTTATTAATTGAATCGGCTCTAAAACTATGATTTCGTCAGAGAGGGAATTCGTAAACTGCCTGAAAGATGAGGAAAATTGTAGCTGCAGATGGAGCATACTTTGAATAAACAATTTTTTCATTTTCTAAACAAGCAAATGTGTTTTATTTTAATAAAAAGGGCGGAGTCATATTCACACACCCAATATAATATGCATTGGTGTCGGGAACATTCATACGGGTTAAATAAAAATCAGTCAATAAAAAACTCAGTATTAGAAAAATATTAAAATGTAAATCTACTAATTGTAATTATGAATCAATTTTAAATGATAATTTTGTTATTAATTCTATGATTGTGTTTCCATATCCCGAGTGCCAAATTAATATCAAAACTATATTAAATTTAAGATCAAACATTTACAGAAAACATAATTGTAATCGTAAAAGAATAATTAATTATATAAATAATAATAATAATAAAATTAATATGCATTGTAATAATTTTAGTGAACAGCAGCACCGCAATGTCATCAACATCCTGTTGAGAAACAAAATGATGATTGGTAAAAGAATCAAAGTTTTGGCGAACATTATTGTGGATGAATTACGAGGTTCGTCATTATATTTTACATAGGCGTTTAACGTTGGGTACCCAAAAAGCCGTCGCAAAGTATTTAGATTTCATAATCGAGAAAGGTGGGGACGAACATTTTTTAAGTACTGAGCCACTTGCACTAATTATAAAAATGAGAAATCGTAACAATACGTTAAACAGACAACCGAATCAGAACAAGTATTCACCTATGCATATTCAACACAGGAAAAGAACAAATGTAATAAAATCAACGTGTACTATATTTGGCAGCCTTAACATGACGAAAATGGTTCTACGATTGAATATTAAAAAAACGATTACAAGATTTTTATCAAATAGAATCGGAAGAGATGGTAAAGAATGGAAAAGATCGTCAACCTGCGTTTACCTGAATAATAAATACAGAAAATATACCATCAATTGTAAATGCCTTAAAGAAGTAGCCATATCTTTCTGATCAAGTTATTTTAGCCCACCATTTTCAACAATTAACAAACATTGACATAGAAATTATTAAAACTAAGTCTCGTTAGATTCGCACAAATATCGAACAGTTTTTATTCAGCTGTACTTAACTAAAATATTGAAAGGATTATGTAAATATTTTAAGGAAGTTATTAATTTATAGCTAGCGGATTTTGATGTAAGTATAGTTCAATAAGAATTCTTAACATAAAATGCAAAAATAATTATATAAATATACTATTTTATAGCATGGAACATCACTAGAAGCTATTGAAAGTCAAATACCGACCAACACAACTTGGGTGGCAATAATTAGTAAGTGTGAAACAATCAGTATTTGGTTATGTGTTAGTTATAGAGGCACATAGCTACAGAGTAAATTTGAAATGCAGTTAAATATTGCTGTACTTAGATAGTTCTTCGGGATCATGGAATTGTTTTAATTAAATTATTTTGTAGGTTATTCGGGAGAGAGACTGTAAATTGGTAAAGGTTTTGGTTAACTTTCTATAGGTTGGATAAATAATTATGCTGGTCGTTCATTTTATGATTTATAATTTGTTTACTACTGTTGTAAATTTATTGATATAATATATACTATAGTTAACGTCCATCGATTATTTTCGAATGTCTTATTTTAATATTTATTTAATCATGTATTTTATAATCCAAGCGTTAAACAATCGATTGGATTATTTGGTTATCAAGGATTCTACAGTTGTGCTAGCTGCTTATTATTAATTCTGTCATCTTACAGATTACCGATTACTTTAATAGTTTTACTTAATTTTGGTTAAATTTGTTTATGTATTGGGATTCTAAAACTGTGCCAAACATCCATTATTGATATATTTACCTTACAGATTTCAGATTAGCTGTTTTTGGAATCAGATTTCATTTCACAATTTTTTATTTTTATTTTTAATAAATAAACATGTTTATATTTGATTAGGGATTGCAAGGAAAAGTGACCTTCACATTATATAAAGTTTTTTTATTTAACTATATTTAGAAATAAGTTCATTAATTCATCAGGTTCACAAAGATTATATCCGTTGATGCTAAAAAGGTCGTGCGCTCCTTTCCTACTTTGATATGAGTACTACAATATTTGGTGGTTTCTCGATTAGATTAATTCTTTTTTGATTTAAATTGTTTTAAGAGAACCAAATTAATATAGTTAATACTAATTAATACTTAATACTTAATCATAATATTACATTTATTTTATTCAAGTATAATTTAACTCGTAGTAATGACTTTTTATTTCAGGAAATTTACTGTAACTTAAATAATTATAAATTTTTAATTATAATTATATTTTTTTAGGATGCTGATTGCTGATAATTTAAATTTAAAAAAATCAAAAATAATTGTGCTAACCGCCTTACATTATATTTTCAACTAACAACTTACTAATTATTGACTACTTAGGTGTCTGTAACCGGGTTAATTAGGCATATGAAGTTAGCCCAGTTTTTCATCCCAGAAAAAAATAAAATTTCTTTAAACAATACATTTCATCTCATCCCAGTTTTTTTCTATTTAAACTTGTATAAGACGGAAAATATTTTTAAGTTGAGTAAAAAACAACATAATATCCATCCCAGATTATTTCATTTTATTGTTGTTTTTGTACTCGACGTATGAATAAATGAATATAAATAGCTTTTCTAAGAAATATGATTAATAGGTAATAATTGTTTGTTTTGATTAAAGATAGCGATTGATACTATTTTAAAATATTAATAGTGCGAGCTTACAATGACTAAGAGGGCAGTACCCGCTGTATGGTAGTATTGGCGCAAATGGCCAAGTTCCATATGGCCCATATAAGAATATGAGAAAATCGTGCCATTTTCCTAGAAATATGATTTGCCGGAAATAATTCTTTATGTTTTGAATAACCTATAGGACGGTCTAACAGTGGCCGGTCGGGCAACACCAGCCGTATGGTAGGATTGGCGCAATCGGCCAGATTCCATGTGGCCTAATACAAATATTAATAATTGTCATTCTCCTAGCAATATGATTTGCCGGAAATGATTGATATAGTTTTGAGCTGGTAATAGTAAGGGCTTACAATGACTAAGAGGGCAGTACCAGCCGTATGGTAGTATTGGCGCAAATGGCCAAGTTCCATATGGCCCATATAAAAATATGAGAAAATCGTGCCATTTTCCTAGAAATATGATTTGCCGGAAATGATTCTTTATGTTTTGAATTAGTTATAGGATGGTCTAACTGTCGCCAGTCGGGCAACACCAGCCGTATGGTAGGATTGGCGCAATCGGCCAGATTCCATGTGGCCCAATACAAATATTAATAATTGTCATTCTCCTAGAAATATGATTTGCCGGAAATGATTGATATAGTTTTGAGCTGGTAATAGTAAGGGCTTACAATGACTAAGAGGGCAGTACCTGCCGTATGGTAGTGTTGGCGCAAATGGCCAAGTTCCATATGGCCCATATAAGAATATGAGAAAATCGTGCCATTTTCCTAGAAATATGATTTGCCGGAAATGATTCTTTATGTTTTGAATAACCTATAGGACGGTCTAACAGTGGCCGGTCGGGCAACACCAGCCGTATGGTAGGATTGGCGCAATCGGCCAGATTCCATGTGGCCTAATACAAATATTAATAATTGTCATTCTCCTAGCAATATGATTTGCCGGAAATGATTGATATAGTTTTGAGCTGGTAATAGTAAGGGCTTACAATGACTAAGAGGGCAGTACCAGCCGTATGGTAGTATTGGCGCAAATGGCCAAGTTCCATATGGCCCATATAAGAATATGAGGAAATCGTGCCATTTTCCTAGAAATATGATTTGCCGGAAATGATTCTTTATGTTTTGAATAACTTATAGGATGGTCTAACAGTGGCCAGTCGGGCAACACCAGCCGTATGGTAGGATTGGCGCAATCGGCCAGATTTCATGTGGCCCAATACAAATATTAATAATTGTCATTCTCCTAGCAATATGATTTGCCGGAAATGATTGATATAGTTTTGAGCTGGTAATAACTAAGAGGGCAGTACCAGCCGTATGGTAGTATTGGCGCAAATGGCCAAGTTCCATATGGCCCATATAAGAATATGAGAAAATCGTGCCATTTTCCTAGAAATATGATTTGCCGGAAATAATTCTTTATGTTTTGAATAACCTATAGGACGGTCTAATAGTGGCCGGTCGGGCAACACCAGCCGTATGGTAGGATTGGCGCAATCGGCCAGATTCCATGTGGCCCAATACAAATATTAATAATTGTCATTCTCCTAGCAATATGATTTGCCGGAAATGATTGATGTAGTTTTGAGCTGGTAATAGTAAGGGTTTACAATGACTAAGAGGGCAGTACCAGCCGTATGGTAGTATTGGCGCAAATGGCCAAGTTCCATATGGCCCATATAAGAATATGAGGAAATCGTGCCATTTTCCTAGAAATATGATTTGCCGGAAATAATTCTTTATGTTTTGAATAACCTATAGGACGGTCTAACAGTGGCCGGTCGGGCAACACCAGCCGTATGGTAGGATTGGCGCAATCGGCCAGATTCCATGTGGCCCAATACAATTATTAATAATTGTCATTCTCCTAGCAATATGATTTGCCGGAAATGATTGATATAGTTTTGAGCTGGTAATAGTAAGGGCTTACAATGACTAAGAGGGCAGTACCAGCCGTATGGTAGTATTGGCGCAAATGGCCAAGTTCCATATGGCCCATATAAGAATATGAGGAAATCGTGCCATTTTCCTAGAAATATGATTTGCCGGAAATGATTCTTTATGTTTTGAATTAGTTATAGGATGGTCTAACTGTCGCCAGTCGGGCAACACCAGCCGTATGGTAGGATTGGCGCAATCGGCCAGATTTCATGTGGCCCAATACAAATATTAATAATTGTCATTCTCCTAGCAATATGATTTGCCGGAAATGATTGATGTAGTTTTGAGCTGGTAATAGTAAGGGCTTACAATGACTAAGAGGGCAGTACCAGCCGTATGGTAGTATTGGCGCAAATGGCCAAGTTCCATATGGCCCATATAAGAATATGAGGAAATCGTGCCATTTTCCTAGAAATATGATTTGCCGGAAATAATTCTTTATGTTTTGAATAACCTATAGGACGGTCTAACAGTGGCCGGACGGGCAACACCAGCCGTATGGTAGGATTGGCGCAATCGGCCAGATTCCATGTGGCCTAATACAAATATTAATAATTGTCATTCTCCTAGCAATATGATTTGCCGGAAATGATTGATATAGTTTTGAGCTGGTAATAGTAAGGGCTTACAATGACTAAGAGGGCAGTACCAGCCGTATGGTAGTATTGGCGCAAATGGCCAAGTTCCATATGGCCCATATAAGAATATGAGAAAATCGTGCCATTTTCCTAGAAATATGATTTGCCGGAAATAATTCTTTATGTTTTGAATAACCTATAGGACGGTCTAACAGTGGCCGGTCGGGCAACACCAGCCGTATGGTAGGATTGGCGCAATCGGCCAGATTTCATGTGGCCCAATACAAATATTAATAATTGTCATTCTCCTAGAAATATGATTTGCCGGAAATGATTCTTTATGGTTTGAATAACTTATAGGATGGTCTAACTGTGGCCAGTCGGGCAACACCAGCCGTATGGTAGGATTGGCGCAATCGGCCAGATTCCATGTGGCCCAATACAAATATTAATAATTGTCATTCTCCTAGCAATATGATTTGCCGGAAATGATTGATATAGTTTTGAGCTGGTAATAGTAAGGGCTTACAATGACTAAGAGGGCAGTACCAGCCGTATGGTAGTATTGGCGCAAATGGCCAAGTTCCATATGGCCCATATAAGAATATGAGGAAATCGTGTCATTTTCCTAGAAATATGATTTGCCGGAAATGATTCTTTATGTTTTGAATAAATTATAGGATGGTCTAACTGTGGCCAGTCGGGCAACACCAGCCGTATGGTAGGATTGGCGCAATCGGCCAGATTTCATGTGGCCCAATACAAATATTAATAATTGTCATTCTCCTAGCAATATGATTTGCCGGAAATGATTGATATAGTTTTGAGCTGGTAATAGTAAGGGCTTACAATGACTAAGAGGGCAGTACCAGCCGTATGGTAGTATTGGCGCAAATGGCCAAGTTCCATATGGCCCATATAAGAATATGAGGAAATCGTGCCATTTTCCTAGAAATATGATTTGCCGGAAATGATTCTTTATGTTTTGAATAAATTATAGGATGGTCTAACTGTGGCCAGTCGGGCAACACCAGCCGTATGGTAGGATTGGCGCAATCGGCCAGATTCCATGTGGCCCAATACAAATATTAATAATTGTCATTCTCCTAGCAATATGATTTGCCGGAAATGATTGATATAGTTTTGAGCTGGTAATAGTAAGGGCTTACAATGACTAAGAGGGCAGTACCAGCCGTATGGTAGTATTGGCGCAAATGGCCAAGTTCCATATGGGCCCATATAAGAATATGAGTAAATCGTGCCATTTTCCTAGAAATATGATTTGCCGGAAATGATTCTTTATGTTTTGAATAAATTATAGGATGGTCTAACTGTGGCCAGTCGGGCAACACCAGCCGTATGGTAGGATTGGCGCAATCGGCCAGATTTCATGTGGCCCAATACAAATATTAATAATTGTCATTCTCCTAGCAATATGATTTGCCGGAAATGATTGATATAGTTTTGAGCTGGTAATAGTAAGGGCTTACAATGACTAAGAGGGCAGTACCAGCCGTATGGTAGTATTGGCGCAAATGGCCAAGTTCCATATGGGCCCATATAAGAATATGAGTAAATCGTGCCATATTTCTAGGAAAATGGCACGATTTCCTCATATTCTTATATGGGCCCATATGGAACTTGGCCATTTGCGCCAATACTACCATACGGCTGGTACTGCCCTCTTAGTCATTGTAAGCCCTTACTATTACCAGCTCAAAACTATATCAATCATTTCCGGCAAATCATATTGCTAGGAGAATGACAATTATTAATATTTGTATTGGGCCACATGGAATCTGGCCGATTGCGCCAATCCTACCATACGGCTGGTGTTGCCCGACTGGCCACAGTTAGACCATCCTATAAGTTATTCAAAACATAAAGAATCATTTCCGGCAAATCATATTTCTAGGAAATTGGCACGATTTACTCATATTCTTATATGGGCCCATATGGAACTTGGCCATTTGCGCCAATACTACCATACAGCGGGTACTGCCCTCTTAGTCATTGTAAGCTCGCACTATTAATATTTTAAAATAGTATCAATCGCTATCTTTAATCAAAACAAACAATTATTACCTATTAATCATATTTCTTAGAAAAGCTATTTATATTCATTTATTCATACGTCGAGTACAAAAACAACAATAAAATGAAATAATCTGGGATGGATATTATGTTGTTTTTTACTCAACTTAAAAATATTTTCCGTCTTATACAAGTTTAAATAGAAAAAAACTGGGATGAGATGAAATGTATTGTTTAAAGAAATTTTATTTTTTTCTGGGATGAAAAACTGGGCTAACTTCATATGCCTGGTTAATTCGGACATATTTAACATGCCTATCCTATCCGTCCATCTTGTTAAATGTAATAAAGGTGTATGGCGGGCCCGGCGTCACCCGGGAGTCTCGCTAAATTGTCTGGCCATCGTGGTTTTTAGGAAAATTCCTATAAGGTAACATAATGAAATGACTCAAGTTTCCAAATTGAGAGTAGGGGTATTCTTTTCAGTTCTACTAAATCAAGCCGATTTTAATAGTTTGCATAATTCTTGTTAGCTTTAGACACAATCAAATAAATCAAAAGCCATTTCCATATCTAGGGGATAGGTACGATTTTTCGTTCTCGTAATTCAAATCGATTTTATTGGTTTGAGTAGTTTTAGTCTGGATATCGTAGTTTGTCAGAAAATTACACTATGTGCAAATGTTAGCTTTAGGTTGACACAATCAAATAAATCAAGAGCCACTTCCATATCTAGGGGATAGATATAATTCTTCGTTCTCGCAATTCAAATCGATTTTATTGGCTTCAGTAGTTTCAGTTTAGATAAATTCTGGATAGCGTAGAGTTTGTCGGAAAACTCCACTATGAGCAAATATTAGGTTTAGGTTGACACAATCAAATAAATCAAGAGCCATTTCCATATTTAGGGGATAGGTATGATTCTTCGTTCTCGCAATTCAAAGCGATTTTATTGGTTTGCGTAATTTTAGATTAGATAAATTCTTGATATCGTAGAGTTGTTTGGGTACTTTTGTGCATTTCCCATCGCCATGCACGGAGACGTTGGATTGATGCCTCCGTACGGTTCATGGATCATATTTTTGGTGATTACTTTAAATAAATCTGGATCGATTACAAGTACTATTTTTTTATTTCATTTATTTCATTAAGCTATACCATTTTAAATGTCAGAAAACAGCTTAAAAATTGCAAAAATTCAATTTTAAATTCAAATTAATTAATTTTATATTAATAAATATCTTTTTGAATCCATCAATTTATTTCGACGGATCTATTCAATTGATTGTTTACGCAATTCGTTTCGTACAAAATTTCAGGGTCAACAGTATGTTCTTCTGTTCGCTAAGGCGATTCCATTCCCAATTGCTGACAATAACATCCTTTTAGAGATAAATCGTTTATATGGGGTCCATGTATCTTAGATAGAAGTGTAGTAACGAATAATTAAATTATTATAAAATACTATTTCTTGATAGCTCTGATTAATTTGCAATACAATTTTTTGCGTATTTTGGAAAATATTTGTATAGAGTACCAGATCCAGGAACCCGATCCCCTCAAAATAAATAAATAAATTATGAAAACCTGCTCATTGGTATAAAATCCATATCCAATGTTTAAACCCGATTGGATGAATGGTGTGGCAACTTATAAGGAGGGCCCTCTTGACCTAGGGGACGAACCCCTCGGATTCAAGCATGCTACTAATTTCATATAAGCATTTTCCTTAACTCATTCCCGACAAAGAATTAAAAAATAAATTTGTACCGAGACCTATAGACCGCGGGGTTCAACACCCTTCAAAAATATCGTAAGTTGTTTTTGGATATGCAACTTATACACGGTCAAAATTTCAAGACGATCGGTTGAGCGGTTCGGTTTACAATATTTGGTAGTGTTTTAGATAAATTTATACCGGGGTCCCTAAACCCCGGGGATCAATCCCTTCCGAATATCGTAAGGTTGGTTCTGGACATGCAACTCATAGACGGTTAAAATTTCAAGACCATCGATTGAGCAGTGTGCGCTATTTGGTAGTGTGACTCGTGCACCACGTATATTGTAAAAAAAAAATCGCATTACGCTCACGACATCCCCTTGCCGAGATACTCATTGTGTGAAAGTTTCATGTCCATCGGCCGTATATTCTTAGCAACATACAAACTGACATTATTTGACTTTTATATATAGATTACCCAGAGTCAGTAAGAGGGACTAAGAAAACAACCAGCAACTTAGCCAAAATGAATAATCTAATAACTAAGCTTTTAACTCAAAAAACCATTAATTTACCCAAACTATCGATATTTGGTCGCTTCTACAGCTTGTATTATAAAAGGTTCGGATTAGGGAGAGTATTAATTAAATGTGGCGTACTAACATCTTCACATTAGGTTAGTTTCATTAGACTTATATGTGTCCGAGCGACACAATTGAGCTTTAAGCTCAAAAAATCATTAATTTACCCAAACGATCGATATTTGCTCGCATCTACAGCCCGTATTATAAAAGGTTCGGATTAGGGAGAGTATTAATTAAATGTGGCGTACTAACATCTTCACATTAGGTTAGTTTCATTAGACTTCTATGCGTCCGAGCGACACAATTGAGCTTTAAGCTCAAAAAATCATTAATTTACCCAAACGATCGATATTTGCTCGCATCTACAGCCCGTAATATAAAAGGTTCGGATTAGGGAGAGTATTAATTAAACGTGGCATACTAACATCTTCACATTAGGTTAGTTTCATTAGACTTCTATGCGTCCGAGCGACACAATTGAGCTTTAAGCTCAAAAAATCATTAATTTACCCAAACTATCGATATTTGGTCGCATCTACAGCTCGTATTATAAAAGGTTCGGATTAGGGAGAGTATTAATTAAATGTGGCGCACTATCATCTTCATATTAGGTTAGTTTCATTAGACTTCTATGCGTCAAACGACACAATTGATCTTTAAGCTCAAAAATCATTAATTTACCCAAACTATCGATATTTGCTCTCATCTACAGCCCGTATTATAAAAGGTTTGGATTAGGGAGAGTATTAATTAAATGTGGCGTACTAACATCTTCACATTAGGTTAGTTTCATTAGACTTCTATGCCTCCGAGCGACACAATTGAGCTTTAAGCTCAAAAAATCATTAATTTAACTAAACTATCGATATTTGCTCGTATCTACAGCCCGTACTATAAAAGGTTCGGATTAGGGAGAGTATTAATTAAATGTGGCGTACTAACATCTTCACATTAGGTTAGTTTCATTAGACTTCTATGCGTCCGAGCGACACAATTGAGCTTTAAGCTCAAAAAATCATTAATTTACCCAAACGATCGATATTTGCTCGCATCTACAGCCCGTACTATAAAAGGTTCGGATTAGGGAGAGTATTAATTAAATGTGGCGTACTAACATCTTCACATTAGGCTAGTTTCATTAGACTTCTATGCGTCCGAGCGACACAATTGAGCTTAAGCTCAAAAAATCATTAATTTACCCAAACGATCGATATTTGCTCGCATCTACAGCCCGTACTATAAAAGGTTCGGATTAGGGAGAGTATTAATTAAATGTGGCGTACTAACATCTTCACATTAGGTTAGTTTCATTAGACTTCTATGCGTCCGAGCGACACAATTGAGCTTTAAGCTCAAAAAATCATTAATTTACCCAAACTATCGATATTTGCTCGCATCTACAGCTTGTATTATAAAAGGTTCGGATTAGGGAGAGTATTAATTAAATGTGGCGTACTAACATCTTCACATTAGGTTAGTTTCATTAGACTTCTATGCGTCCGAGCGACACAATTGAGCTTTAAGCTCAAAAAATCCTTAATTTACCCAAACGATCGATATTTGGTCCCGACATCTTGAAATTAACTCTTAAATGCCCATTATATCTTAAAAGATCACCGTAAAAAATAACTCATTTTTAGTGAATTATTACGCAGTATTTTCATACATTTACTGTTATTATAGTGATTATCCATTTGTTTGTGTCCGAATAGTGAATTCGATTAATTTCGAGTTATTGGCGATATTTGTATAAAAACAGTTTGTTCGTGCTGTTACCGTAATAAAATAACGGGTTTTTAGTGAATTATTACGCAGTATTTTCATACATTTACTGTTATTATAGTGATTATCCATTTGTTTGTGTCCGAATAGTGAATTCGATTAATTTCGAGTTATTGGCGATATTTGTATAAAAGCAGTTTGTTCGTGCTGTCACCGTAATAAAATAACGGGTTTTTAGTGAATTATTACGCAGTATTTTCATACATTTACTGTTATTATAGTGATTATCCATTTGTTTGTGTCCGTATAGTGAATTCGATTAATTTCGAGTTATTGGCGATATTTGTATAAAAGCAGTTTGTTCGTGCTGTCACCGTAATAAAATAACGGGTTTTTAGTGAATTATTACGCAGTATTTTCATACATTTACTGTTACTAAAGTGATTTTTTTCCATTTATTTGTGTCCGAATAGTGAATTCGATTAATTTCGAGTTATTGGCGATATTTGTATAAAAGCAGTTTGTTCGTGCTGTCACCGTAATAAAATAACGGGTTTTTAGTGAATTATTACGCAGTATTTTCATACATTTACTGTTACTAAAGTGATTATTACCCATTTATTTGTGTCCGAATAGTGAATTCGATTAATTTCGAGTTATTGGCGATATTTGTATAAAAGCAGTTTGTTCGTGCTGTCACGGGAATTATTACACAGTAGTTTTAACTTTATTTTGTATTATCATTTTAACATACATTATATTAAATTGGTTTTTGAAGCTTTCTCTCTCGAGGAAAGTAAACTTTCAATTATTCAGGATGCAATTTTGGAGCATACTGAAAATATTGAAAGTTTAAAACTAGGCAATTGCACAAAAGAATCGTTATTCTTGTTACAGGCTGGCTACTGCCAACCTGCAGATATCACTAAGCACCTGTAGAGGCCTCCACGGTGATTTTTGCCGGCTACGTTCTCAGCGGAGAAGTGCTAAAGTCGTGGGGTTTGAGGCATACAGGGCTCCTGGCTTACACCGTGATCATACAGAAAGTTAGGGGAACGCAAATAATCAAAAGATGTACCCGGAGTTCCACCGAAACTCGTCGGCCGGAACCTGAGGAACGAACACAACGAAATTATAAACCGAGAGCGGTGCCTTGGTGCGCGCATCCATCCGAATTCAAACGGGGACAAGCCCTGGTTACGGAATCGGATGCGGGCATCAAGGGACCGCAAACACTACGCCGACACAGAGGGAGTCTCCGCTCCCATCACACCACACCGGAAAAATTTAATAATTCATTTTATTTTTTTTTTAGAGAAAAACAAGAAAAACAACAACAACCGGAAAACAACTTCCCCCTCCACCCGCACCAAGAGAAACGAGAGAGAGAGAGAACGATACACACCGAGCGTGCACCCGCTGTGCGGCGCTCGATTACAAAAATATTTAAAAAAATTTAATAAAATATATAAAAAAATAAGATCAAAAAAAAGTTAAAAAAATATAAATGAAAAAAATGGTACCTTAATATATCTTTTAAAAAAAAATACCGTTGCGGCCTTGCGCGGCCGTCATGCCACAGGTGGTGATGCCACACCCGGACCGTTGCGGTGCCTTTCACCGTTACACAAAAAACCACAAAAAACACGAGGGACCGGTTGGCCACCCGTATGCAGCGACCTTGTGCGGTCGGAAGTTGCGGGGCCTTTCCCCGATACCAGTTTATGCCTCGATAGGCCACCTTATTGTTGGGCGTCTTTGCGCCGTAAATAAATTTGCCTCGATAGGCCACCAAAATGTTGGGCGTCTTTGCGCCGTTATCCAAAAAAAATAATAAGGTAATGTACGAAAATGGATGAATTTTTATCCAACAAAATTTATGTGTTAACCCAAGAACTACACAAAACAAATTTTTCACACATAAAAAACGTTTTTCCGTTAAATTTGTATTCCTTTTAGTTTTGGGATGTTAACCTTTCGTTCGTATTTTTTTATAAATATATATATGTATATATAGATTTCTAGCACTCACTGATCTTTGTATTTTTGGAAACAAAAAAATTCGGGTTCGGGCTAACTTCATCGACTTCACACACTTGATATTAAAGTTCTTAAGTACGAATCTTTGAAGCAGTTCTTTTCCACCGGTACTTAAAACTCACTATAGCACTAAAAGTTCGTTACTTTTGGACAAAGTAAAAACAAAAAAAAACTAAATTTTTCTAAATTCTAAACACAAATAGTAATTCACGTTATTTTATTATTTATTTAATATAAATTTCACATATATTTAAATTAAACTTAATTGATTAATATAAAGTAGTTAGCATTTAATTTATTAAAAATAATTTTAAGCTGGACTTTACTTAGTTTTATGCTAACTCTTCAGAACTTAAAACTTGACTCTACTTATCAAAAATGAAAACTCTCATGTCAAAATTACAAACTCGAATGACTAACAAAAAAAAATTCTTGCCCCGCACAACGACGCGCAGAACATTCCAGAAGAATTGTATTTCTTCTCTGTCTCTCGTTTACATCAATTCGCATTGATGTAAACGAGAGGCATATAAGAAAAACATTCTTATGGAATGTTTTGCTTTACACACCCATTCGATGCGCATTGTTCTCTCTCTCCTCATCTTACTCACCCTCGCGCCATCACCACGACGTGTACAAACATTAAGCAACTCCGAAACCGAGGACACAAACCGAGGGGAATAAAATCAAACAGCGCTTGTTACGATCATGTAATCGTAACATTCTTTAAAATTTCCCAAAATATAGACGGCCTTAAAAGTACTGAAAAAAATCGCGTAAAACTCGTTAAGCTGTTAAAAAATAATAATTTTTCACAAATCAAAAATTTGTACACAGAAAAATCTGTATGGTATCAACAAACTTGACTGAGGATGTACAAAACCCAAGGTGCTCTTCGAATTTGGTTGAAAAAGAAATTTTAAACCCCGAAAGAAACTGACCCAATGGGTTTGAACGTTAGTTTCGAAGGGCATGCTAATCCTTTTCCGATCATAGTTGTTAAACTAGCTGAAGAGAATAAAATAATGAAGGTCCCCGAGGTATTTGAGAATGTTTTGGAGGTAGCTATTCAAATTCGGATCACGAAGCTTTGGATGTCGATCTCGAAGACGAAGATTTGGAGTTGATTAAAGATTTTGAGCCGAAGAAGAAAAACCGGCCGGTCAAGAAGCCCGTATCAGCTTCAACGAAAGTTACGAAAAGGACTACTTACGATAATTATATAGGTCAAATCGAAATAAAAATAGACATTTGGTCAGAATTATATTGCCAAAATACACAAAAATTAAATAAAAATGTTTATCCCAACGTCATCAGTGATTTGCTAAGTACGAAAACAGGATGCTTAATAAATATAAAATCGATCGATTATTTAAAATCTTCTATTAGCATTCGATCATACTGTGGCCATAATGGTTGTAGAAAATATAAATTATTGAATGATAATTTAGAAAGTGGTATATTTAAACTATACAGTACAGAAGGGTAGCTAAACCATAAACTAATAAAAACCAGACAATTAAGTGGATTAGACAGGATAAACATAAAAAACGAAGTTTGTAAAACAACAGCTGAAGAAATTTTTGAAAATTTTGTTCAAAATGAAGATCCACTAGTTGTAACCAAATTTAACACAACAAAAGTTAAATCGATGAATGTTTTAAGACAAGCGAGATCCGAAGCTCTGAAAGAGCAGGATAATGACTCAAACGACATTTTGGATTTACAAAAGGAAATTTTAATGAACCCCACGATAATTCAAAAATTATATATAAAACCGTTTTGTGTTATTTGCTACAATGATATTCAAATATCCATGCTTAAAATTTATTTAAAGCGTAATGCAGGAGAAAAACTGATTGCTTATTTGGATGCCACCGGTGGATTGGTGAAACCACCCGACAACAACATGTCTACAATTTTGTATTATGCATTAGTAATACCAATTAAAGTTAATGATTCTGTACCATCAGACCCATTCCCTTTGACGGATATGATCAGTTCTAGTCATAACATCGATACTATTGGCGCATGGTTGAGATCATACCGTATCGAATTAGAATTTAAACTACGAATTTGAGTCGATAGTAACTGACTGCAGCTTTGCTGAAATTAATGCTATCATGGACGCATTTAATAAAATGGATATTATAAAATATTTAACGTTGGCTTATGCAAGTTTAATGAGCAAATCTGAAAACTTTGGAGTAGTGAAACTGCATTTATGTGTTTCTCACTTAATGCACAATATGGCTGGCGACGTAAACAAAGCATACAACAACAAAATCTCACAGAAAAAATTAATAAAAGAAATCGTGGGTTCATTATTTTTACTAAACAATTTTGAAGTTGTAAAACTAGTTTGGCAACATTTCTGTATAGTACAAGGTTATCCAATTCAAGCTTGATAAAGTAAACTTAAAAAAAACACACAAAATATTCGGAATGTATTGTAATTTTTATTTCATTTTACAGATTGATCCTTGCCATTTTTAGTTAAACAAGATATCATTCAAATGTCCTCCACGGGACTTCTTACAGGCCTTGATTCTTTTGCGGTAATTTTCAATGACTTTTCGGCACATTTCGGGCGGTATCTCGGCCATTACCTTACGAATATTAGTTTTCAATTCGTCAAGAGTTACTTAAATCTAAATATGTAACACGATTTGTGTTGGATTCTCTTAACGAAATTGTTAAATATACAGAAAAAAATAAGGATTTTTATTTAGAAGCTCCAACAGGTACCAATTCGAAGAATGAGGATTACGAGGACGTAAGAAAGTTTGGTAAAACGCTTTATGCTCAAAGTCCATTTTATGTTTCGTTCAAAACAATATCTGATAGAATATCGGGTTCAATATCACATAATGAAGCACCTCTAAATAAATTTTATAATCCGTCGTTTTTGGAAAATTTTAATAAAAAATACCTCACATTTCTTCCATTTTGGTCAGCAATATTTCATTCTCGTAGACTCAGTAACAGAATTACTTCGGTACAATTAAACGGAGAACAAAACGGAATACTGCTTTGGGAAAATTGCCTACTAAGGCATTAAGATTTGTCAAAGAAATTAATAGGCGCACTGAATATATATTAAAACGGTTTACATTAAATATTCCAAAGCGACCCATAAAAATTAATGCTGATAAGGTTGAAAAACAAAGTGACGAAGAAAAGTCGTATGCTTCAATTCTTAATTCTGAAGAGACTTGGAAAAAAAGAATTAATGCCCCAAAACCATCAACCACCAGTTTTAATTTATCAAATTTAACTTTATTACATACTATGGCGGCAAGCGAAAGAGCAAACAGTTTAATTCAGTCGTCAACAAAAAACAAAACATTGGCAAACTACACCAAAATTGAAAAAAATGAAAATAAAAAGTTAAGAGTAGAAAGCCCATATCTTTTTTACTTAAGAAATGGTTCAATCACGAGAGACAACTATTATAACACGTGTGCGTTTGATTCCTTCACCACCAGCATTTTAAATTTAAAAGAAGTTGTTCATTTCGATCCAGGTGATAAATTCATAAAATTAATCGAGTCTCTAAAACAGTCAAATTTAATCCGAGCAGAACAACTCCGTTTTTCAAATTTGGTTGAGATATTCGGTTTGGAAAGAGATTGCACTAGTAATATAACAAAAATTGCAACATTCGCTTTAAAATTAATGAATTATTTTAGTGCACAGTCAGTACTGAAGTGTGTCAAATGCGACGAGACTGTGATTGATTTTTTGAACTATGTTCCTATAAATCTTTTTAAGCTGGATGCTTTAGGAGTAAAAAATTTTACTAATTGTTTAGAAGACAGTAATTTACTAATTTGCCCAAAATGTAAAACGAATTACGAAAAGCAAATCTTTATGAGTAAAAGTGTTTTCATTTATGTAGAACCTGCAACGAATTCGTTTGCTAAAGTTCAAATTACCGACATTCCTCAGCAGGTAACAATGTTTAATGAAACATTTAAAATTAGTTCATTTATTAACTTTATACCGTCCGGTGCTGCTAGTACTATTGCTCATTATACATGCTATTGTTATCGGGAAGAGCCCTGGGAAGTGTATGATGATTTAAAAGAAATTCCTCAAGTAAAAATTGCTTTGTCACACAAAGTACTTGCGAAAAATTAAACCAATAAAATATTGGGTAATGTTAATTAAAAAGTGAATTATAAAAAGATTTAATATTATTTCCATTAAAAATTAAATATTAAAAAAAAATAATATTTCTGAATTAAATATTTTATTTTACTTTTGGTTTTTGCAATTGTAATGGTGTTATTGTGATTGTTCTGTATATATTGGTATATTTCAGCACTCTCGAATTAAATTCACAAATCGTAGGAAATTCTTCCATTTAACGTCACTATCTGTGTGATAATAATGATAATCGACACTTCCTTATACACATCAACTTCCCAACCACCCCATACTTTCTTCCTTTAACGCTGGATCGCGGATAAATTTGAATTTTTGACTTATAGATGGCTAATGTAACAACTAACTTGCAAAAAACAAAAGTAAAATATATAATAAAATTCGTGAATGCGAAAAAGTTAGTTGTTAAAATAGAATATAGATGGAAATGTGAAAGAATCAAATTTCGTACGTTATGCAGTAATTCGCTAGTAGTACAACTACATGGTATGTTCTATATATATAGACAATATTCCAATGTAGTAATACAACATCAGTCGTCGCGACCTGATGAGAAGACTGATTTTTTCAAATCAATAGTCTCATTTGTTCGAAACTGATTGTTGTGATTCTTACACATTAGCCATCTATAAGTCAAAAATTCAAAAAAAAAAAAAATATTTTAGATTTAGTTAAAAAAAAATATGTATATTTATATATCCATATAAAACATGGGGATCGAAGGCCGAAGATTCATACCTCCGCGAGGTGTTCCCCGGGTAACGCTGAATGAATCAGGCAATGCTCTAGTACTCGAATCCAACATAATTAAAATTACATGCTGTAACGGCAACGCAGACTGTATTACTTCTCTTGCGTTATAAAATGAAGCATATATGTACATAGTAATAATGAAAATAACGCATAGAAGTCTCATGAAATTAACCAAATTTAAAGATGCTAGTACGTTACATTTAAAAAATAATCAGTTCAATCCGAAACTTTCTTAGTATGGGCTGTAGATGCGACCAAGTATCGATAGTTTGGGTAAATTAATAAATGTTGAGCTTAAAGCTCATTGTGTCGCTCGGACGCATAGAAGTCTAATGAAACTAACCTAATGTGAAGATGTTAGTACGCCACATTTAATTAATACTCTCCCTAGTCCGAACCTTTTGTAATACAAGCTGTGGAAGCAACCAAATATCGATAGTTTGGGTAAATTAATGATTTTTTGAGCTTAAAGCTCAATTGTGTCGCTCGGACGCATAGAAGTCTAATGAAATTAACCTAATGTGAAGATGTTAGTACGTCACATTTAATTAATACTCTCCGTAATCCGAACCTTTTGTAATACAAGCTGTGGAAGCCACCAAATATCGATAGTTTGGGTAAATTAATGATTTTTTGAGCTTAAAGCTCAATTGTGTCGCTCGGACGCATAGAAGTCTAATGAAACTAACCTAATGTGAAGATGTTAGTACGCCACATTTAATTAATACTCTCACTAATCCGAACATTTTATAGTACGGGCTGTAGATGCGAGCAAATATCGATCGTTTGGGTAAATTAATGATTTTTTGAGCTTAAGCTCAATTGTGTCACTCGGACGCATAGAAGTCTAATGAAACTAACCTAATGTGAAGATGTTAGTACGTCACATTTAATTAATACTCTCCCTAATCCGAACCTTTTATAATACGGGCTGTAGATGAGAGCAAATATCGATAGTTTGGGTAAATTAATGATTTTTTGAACTTAAAGCTCAATTGTGTCGCTCGGACGCATAGAAGTCTAATGAAACTAGCCTAATGTGAAGATGTTAGTACGTCACATTTAATTAATACTCTCCCTAATCCGAACCTTTTATAATACGGGCTGTAGATGCGAGCAAATATCGATAGTTTGGGTAAATTAATGATTGTTGAGCTTAAAGCGCATTGTGTCGCTCATGCGCATAGAAGTCTAATGAAACTAACCTAATGTGAAGATGTTAGTACGCCACATTTAATTAATACTCTCCCTAATCCGAACCTTTTATAGTACGGGCTGTAAATGCGAGCAAATATCGATCGTTTGGGTAAATTAATGATTTTTTGAGCTTAAAGCTCAATTGTGTCGCTCGGACGCATAGAAGTCTAATGAAACTAACCTAATGTGAAGATGTTAGTACGTCGCATTTAATTAATACTCTCCCTAATCCGAACCTTTTATAATACGGGCTGTAGATGCGAGCAAATATCGATAGTTTGGGTAAATTAATGATTTTTGAGCTTAAAGCGCATTGTGTCGCTCATGCGCATAGAAGTCTAATGAAACTAACCTAATGTGAAGATGTTAGTACGCCACATTTAATTAATACTCTCCCTAATCCGAACCTTTTATAGTACGGGCTGTAGATGCGAGCAAATATCGATCGTTTGGGTAAATTAATGATTTTTTGAGCTTAAAGCTCAATTGTGTCGCTCGGACGCATAGAAGTCTAATGAAACTAACCTAATGTGAAGATGTTAGTACGTCGCATTTAATTAATACTCTCCCTAATCCGAACCTTTTATAGTACGGGCTGTAGATGAGAGCAAATATCGATAGTTTGAGCAAATTAATGATTGTTGAGCTTAAAGCGCATTGTGTCGCTCATGCGCATAGAAGTCTAATGAAACTAACCTAATGTGAAGATGTTAGTACGTCGCATTTAATTAATACTCTCCCTAATCCGAACCTTTTATAATACGGGCTGTAGATGAGAGCAAATATCGATAGTTTGAGTAAATTAATGATTTTTTGAGCTTAAAGCTCAATTGTGTCGCTCGGACACATAGAAGTCTAATGAAACTAACCTAATGTGAAGATGTTAGTACGTCACATTTAATTAATACTCTCCCTAATCCGAACCTTTTATAGTACGGGCTGTAGATGCGACCAAATATCGATAGTTTGGGTAAATTAATGATTTTTTGAGCTTAAAGCTCAATTGTGTCGCTCGGACGCATAGAAGTCTAATGAAACTAACCTAATGTGAAGATGTTAGTACGCCACATTTAATTAATACTCTCCCTAGTCCGAACCTTTTGTAATACAAGCTGTGGAAGCCACCAAATATCGATAGTTTGGGTAAATTAATGATTTTTTGAGCTTAAAGCTCAATTGTGTCGCTCGGACTCATAGAAGTCTAATGAAACTAACCTAATGTGAAGATGTTAGTACGCCACATTTAATTAATACTCTCCCTAATCCGAACCTTTTGTAATACAAGCTGTGGAAGCCACCAAATATCTATAGGTCGAGTAAATTAATGATTTTTTGAGCTTAAAGCTCAATTGTGTCGCTCGGACGCGTAGACTTCTAATGAAACTAACCTAATGTGAAGATGTTAGTACGCCACATTTAATTAATACTCTTCCTAATCCGAACCTTTTATAGTACGGGCTGTAGATGCGAGCAAATATCGATAGTTTGGGTAAATTAATGATTTTTTGAGCTTAAAGCTCAATTGTGTCGCTCGGACGCATAGAAGTCTAATGAAACTAACCTAATGTGAAGATGTTAGTACGCCACATTTAATTAATACTCTCCCTAATCCGAACCTTTTATAATACGGGCTGTAAATGAGAGCAAATATCGATAGTTTGGGTAAATTAATGATTTTTTGAACTTAAAGCTCAATTGTGTCGCTCGGACGCATAGAAGTCTAATGAAACTAACCTAATGTGAAGATGTTAGTACGCCACATTTAATTAATACTTTCCCTAATCCGAACCTTTTATAATACGGGCTGTAGATGAGAGCAAATATCGATAGTTTGGGTAAATTAATGATTTTTTGAGCTTAAAGCTCAATTGTGTCGCTCGGACGCATAGAAGTCTAATGAAACTAACCTAATGTGAAGATGTTAGTACGTCACATTTAATTAATACTCTCCCTAATCCGAACCTTTTATAGTACGGGATGTAGATGCGACCAAATATGGATCGTTTTACTAAATTAATGATTTTTTGAGCTTAAAGCTCAATTGTGTCGCTCGGACGCATAGAAGTCTAATGAAACTAACCTAATGTGAAGATGTTAGTACGCCACATTTAATTAATACTCTCCCTAGTCCGAACCTTTTGTAATACAAGCTGTGGAAGCCACCAAATATTGATAGTTTGGGTAAATTAATGATTTTTTGAGCTTAAAGCTCAATTGTGTCGCTCGGACGCATAGAAGTCTAATGAAACTAACCTAATGTGAAGATGTTAGTACGTCACATTTAATTAATACTCTCCCTAATCCGAACCTTTTATAGTACGGGATGTAGATGCGAGCAAATATCGATAGTTTGGGTAAATTAATGATTTTTTGAGCTTAAAGCTCAATTGTGTCGCTCGGACGCATAGAAGTCTAATGAAACTAACCTAATGTGAAGATGTTAGTATGTCACATTTAATTAATACTCTCCCTAATCCGAACCTTTTATAGTACGGGCTGTCGAAGCGACCAAATATCGATAGTTTGGGTAAATTAATGATTTTTTGAGCTTAAAGCTCAATTGTGCCGCTCGGACGCATAGAAGTCTAATGAAACTAACATAATGTGAAGATGTTAGTACGTCACATTTAATTAATACTCTCCCTAATCTGAACCTTTTATAGTACGGGCTGTAGATGCGAGCAAATATCAATAGTTTGGGTAAATTAATGATTTTTTGAGCTTAAAGCTCAATTGTGTCGCTCGGACGCATAGAAGTCTAATGAAACTAACCTAATGTGAAGATGTTAGTACGTCACATTTAATTAATACTCTCCCTAATCCGAACCTTTTATAGTACGGGCTGTAGATGCGAGAAAATATCGATCGTTTGGGTAAATTAATGATTTTTTGAGGTTAAAGCTCAATTGTGTCGCTCGGACGCATAGAAGTCTAATGAAACTAACCTAATGTGAAGATGTTAGTACGTCGCATTTAATTAATACTCTCCCTAATCCGAACCTTTTATAATACGGGCTGTAGATGAGAGCATATATCGATAGTTTGGGTAAATTAATGATTTTTTGAGCTTAAAGCTCAATTGTGTCGCTCGGACGCATAGAAGTCTAATGAAACTAACCTAATGTGAAGATGTTAGTACGTCGCATTTAATTAATACTCTCCCTAATCCGAACCTTTTATAGTACGGGCTGTAGATGCGAGCAAATATCGATAGTTTGGGTAAATTAATGATTTTTTGAGCTTAAACCTCAATTGTGTCGCTCGGACGCATAGAAGTCTAATGAAACTAACCTAATGTGAAGATGTTAGTACGCCACATTTAATTAATACTCTCTCTAATCCGAACCTTTTGTAATACAAGCTGTGGAAGCCACCAAATATCGATAGTTTGGGTAAATTAATGATTTTTTGAGCTTAAAGCTCAATTGTGTCGCTCGGACGCATAGAAGTCTAATGAAACTAACCTAATGTGAAGATGTTAGTACGTCACATTTAATTAATACTCTCACTAATCCGAACCTTTTATAGTACGGGCTGTCGAAGCGACCAAATATCGATAGTTTGGGTAAATTAATGATTTTTTGAGCTTAAAGCTCAATTGTGTCGCTCGGACCCATAGAAGTCTAATGAAACTAACATAATGTGAAGATGTTAGTACGCCACATTTAATTAATACTCTCCCTAATCCGAACCTTTTATAGTACGGGCTGTAGATGCGAGCAAATATCGATCGTTTGGGTAAATTAATGATTTTTTGAGCTTAAGCTCAATTGTGTCACTCGGACGCATAGAAGTCTAATGAAACTAACCTAATGTGAAGATGTTAGTACGTCACATTTAATTAATACTCTCCCTAATCCGAACCTTTTATAATACGGGCTGCAGATGAGAGCAAATATCGATAGTTTGGGTAAATTAATGATTTTTTGAACTTAAAGCTCAATTGTGTCGCTCGGACGCATAGAAGTCTAATGAAACTAGCCTAATGTGAAGATGTTAGTACGTCACATTTAATTAATACTCTCCCTAATCCGAACCTTTTATAATACGGGCTGTAGATGCGAGCAAATATCGATAGTTTGGGTAAATTAATGATTGTTGAGCTTAAAGCGCATTGTGTCGCTCATGCGCATAGAAGTCTAATGAAACTAACCTAATGTGAAGATGTTAGTACGCCACATTTAATTAATACTCTCCCTAATCCGAACCTTTTATAGTACGGGCTGTAAATGCGAGCAAATATCGATCGTTTGGGTAAATTAATGATTTTTTGAGCTTAAAGCTCAATTGTGTCGCTCGGACGCATAGAAGTCTAATGAAACTAACCTAATGTGAAGATGTTAGTACGTCGCATTTAATTAATACTCTCCCTAATCCGAACCTTTTATAATACGGGCTGTAGATGCGAGCAAATATCGATCGTTTGGGTAAATTAATGATTTTTGAGCTTAAAGCGCATTGTGTCGCTCATGCGCATAGAAGTCTAATGAAACTAACCTAATGTGAAGATGTTAGTACGCCACATTTAATTAATACTCTCCCTAATCCGAACCTTTTATAGTACGGGCTGTAGATGCGAGCAAATATCGATCGTTTGGGTAAATTAATGATTTTTTGAGCTTAAAGCTCAATTGTGTCGCTCGGACGCATAGAAGTCTAATGAAACTAACCTAATGTGAAGATGTTAGTACGTCGCATTTAATTAATACTCTCCCTAATCCGAACCTTTTATAGTACGGGCTGTAGATGAGAGCAAATATCGATAGTTTGAGCAAATTAATGATTTTTGAGCTTAAAGCTCAATTGTGTCGCTCGGACGCATAGAAGTCTAATGAAACTAACCTAATGTGAAGATGTTAGTACGTCACATTTAATTAATATTCTCCCTAATCCGAACCTTTTATAGTACGGGCTGTAGATGCGAGCAAATATCGATCGTTTGAGTAAATTAATGATTTTTTGAGGTTAAAGCTCAATTGTGTCGCTCGGACGCATAGAAGTCTAATGAAACTAACCTAATGTGAAGATGTTAGTACGTCGCATTTAATTAATACTCTCCCTAATCCGAACCTTTTATAATACGGGCTGTAGATGAGAGCAAATATCGATAGTTTGAGTAAATTAATGATTTTTTGAGCTTAAAGCTCAATTGTGCCGCTCGGACACATAGAAGTCTAATGAAACTAACCTAATGTGAAGATGTTAGTACGTCACATTTAATTAACACTCTCCCTAATCCGAACCTTTTATAGTACGGGCTGTAGATGCGACCAAATATCGATAGTTTTAGTAAATTAATGATTTTTTGAGCTTAAAGCTCAATTGTGTCGCTCGGACGCATAGAAGTGTAATGAAACTAACCTAATGTGAAGATGTTAGTACGCCACATTTAATTAATACTCTCCCTAGTCCGAACCTTTTATAACACAAGCTGTAGAAGCGACCAAATATCGATAGTTTGGGTAAATTAATGATTTTTTGAGCTTAAAGCTCAATTGTGTCGCTCGGACGCATAGAAGTCTAATGAAACTAACCTAATGTGAAGATGTTAGTACGTCACATTTAATTAATACTCTCCCTAATCCGAACCTTTTATAGTACGGGATGTAGATGCGACTAAATATCGATAGTTTGAGTAAATTAATGATTTTTTTGGGCTTAAAGCTCAATTGTGTCGCTCGGACGCATAGAAGTCTAATGAAACTAACCTAATGTGAAGATGTTAGTACGCCACATTTAATTAATACTCGCCCTAATCCGAACCTTTTATAATACGGGCTGTAGATGCGAGCAAATATCGATCGTTTGGGTAAATTAATGATTTTTTGAGCTTAAAGCTCAATTGTGTCGCTCGGACGCATAGAAGTCTAATGAAACTAACCTAATGTGAAGATGTTAGTACGCCACATTAAATTAATACTCTCTCTAATCCGAACCTTTTATAATACAAGCTGTGGAAGCCACCAAATATCTATAGGTCGAGTAAATTAATGATTTTTTGAGCTTAAAGCTCAATTGTGTCGCTCGGACGCGTAGACTTCTAATGAAACTAACCTAATGTGAAGATGTTAGTACGCCACATTTAATTAATACTCTTCCTAATCCGAACCTTTTATAGTACGGGCTGTAGATGCGAGCAAATATCGATAGTTTGGGTAAATTAATGATTTTTTGAGCTTAAAGCTCAATTGTGTCGCTCGGACGCATAGAAATCTAATGAAACTAACCTAATGTGAAGATATTAGTACGTCACATTTAATTAATACTCTCCCTAATCCGAACCTTTTATAATACGGGCTGTAGATGAGAGCAAATATCGATAGTTTGGGTAAATTAATGATTTTTTGAACTTAAAGCTCAATTGTGTCGCTCGGACGCATAGAAGTCTAATGAAACTAACCTAATGTGAAGATGTTAGTACGCCACATTTAATTAATACTCTCCCTAATCCGAACCTTTTATAATACGGGCTGTAGATACGAGCAAATATCGATAGTTTGAGCAAATTAATGATTTTTCAGCTTAAAGCTCAATTGTGTCGCTCGGACGCATAGAAGTCTAATGAAACTAACCTAATGTGAAGATGTTAGTACGTCACATTTAATTAATATTCTCCCTAATCCGAACCTTTTATAGTAGGGGCTGTAGATGCGAGCAAATATCGATCGTTTGGGTAAATTAATGATTTTTTGAACTTAAAGCTCAATTGTGTCGCTCGGGCGCATAGAAGTCTAATGAAACTAACCTAATATGAAGATGTTAGTACGCCACATTTAATTAATACTCTCCCTAATCCGAACCTTTTATAACACAAGCTGTCGAAGCGATCAAATATCGATAGTTTGGGTAAATTAATGATTGTTGAGCTTAAAGCTCAATTGTGTCGCTCGGACGCATAGAAGTCTAATGAAACTAACCTAATGTGAAGATGTTAGTACGCCACATTTAATTAATACTCTTCCTAATCCGAACCTTTTATAACACAAGCTGTAGAAGCGACCAAATATCGATAGTTTGGGTAAATTAATGATTTTTTGAGCTTAAAGCTCAATTGTGTCGCTCGGACGCATAGAAGTCTAATGAAACTAACCTAATGTGAAGATGTTAGTACGCCACATTTAATTAATACTCGCCCTAATCCGAACCTTTTATAATACGGGCTGTAGATGCGAGCAAATATCGATAGTTTGGGTAAATTAATGATTTTTTGAGCTTAAAGCTCAATTGTGTCGCTCGGACGCATAGAAGTCTAATGAAACTAACCTAATGTGAAGATGTTAGTACGCCACATTTAATTAATACTCTCCCTAATCCGAACCTTTTATAACACAAGCTGTCGAAGCGAGCAAATATCGATAGTTTGGGTAAATTAATGATTTTTGAGCTTAAGGCTCAATTGTGTCGCTCGGACGCATAGAAGTCTAATGAAACTAACCTAATGTGAAGATGTTAGTACGCCACATTAAATTAATACTCTCTCTAATCCGAACCTTTTATAACACAAGCTGTAGAAGCGACCAAATATCGATGGTTTGGGTAAATTAATGATTTTTTGAGCTTAAACCTCAATTGTGTCGCTCGGACGTGTAGAAGTCTAATGAAACTAACCTAATGTAAAGATGTTAGTACGCCACATTTAATTAATACTCTCCCTAATCCGAACCTTTTATAATACGGGCTGTAGATGCGAGCAAATATCGATCGTTTGGGTAAATTAATGATTTTTTGAGCTTAAAGCTCAATTGTGTCGCTCGGACGCATAGAAGTCTAATGAAACTAACCTAATGTGAAGATGTTAGTACGTCGCATTTAATTAATACTCTCCCTAATCCGAACCTTTTATAGTACGGGCTGTAGATGAGAGCAAATATCGATCGTTTGGGTAAATTAATGATTTTTTGAGCTTAAAGCTCAATTGTGTCGCTCGGGCGCATAGAAGTCTAATGAAACTAACCTAATATGAAGATGTTAGTACGCCACATTTAATTAATACTCTCCCTAATCCGAACCTTTTATAACACAAGCTGTCGAAGCGAGCAAATATCGATAGTTTGGGTAAATTAATGATTTTTGAGCTTAAGGCTCAATTGTGTCGCTCGGACGCATAGAAGTCTAATGAAACTAACCTAATGTGAAGATGTTAGTACGCCACATTTAATTAATACTCTTCCTAATCCGAACCTTTTATAACACAAGCTGTAGAAGCGACCAAATATCGATGGTTTGGGTAAATTAATGATTTTTTGAGCTTAAAGCTCAATTGTGTCGCTCGGACGTGTAGAAGTCTAATGAAACTAACCTAATGTAAAGATGTTAGTACGCCACATTTAATTAATACTCTCCCTAATCCGAACCTTTTATAATACGGGCTGTAGATGCGAGCAAATATCGATCGTTTGGGTAAATTAATGATTTTTTGAGCTTAAAGCTCAATTGTGTCGCTCGGACGCATAGAAGTCTAATGAAACTAACCTAATGTGAAGATGTTAGTACGCCACATTTAATAATTACTTTCTCTAATCCGAACCTTTTATAATACAAGCTGTAGATGCGATCAAATATCGATAGTTTGAGTAATTTAACGATTTTTTTAATTTAAGTGAATCTTTGTTTTTTTCAACTATTTTGTTCTCGTACTCATGCAATGAACTTGAAATCGATCCTTAAGGATCATATGGGTGTACTTTATCTAAAAAAACACCCTCTCATATGTCATTTTAAAATAACTGGTGCAAGCAGAAACCCAATACGGAGATACCTCTATTCAACATCTATTTATAAAACATCCCTATAGTGATAGCTGGGTCAAAATTATTTTATGGGATCATGTTTTAGTGTCGTTATAGTTTTTTCTTGAATGGGAATTTGATATGGCAGAAATCCTGGGCTGACAGTAATATCCTGGGATGGAACAACTGTCATGATAGTTTAGTGTTGCCATTTTCCAATTTTCTGGGATGAAAGCTGGGCTAACTTTATATACGTCAATGTTATATCTGTTTCATTTTACAGAAGAAATATGTTGGTCGCATGTAAATGGGGAATACTGTAATGTACAAATAAAAGTCTATGCACACAGAGACAATTAATAAATTAAGGTGACCAAATGTAAGGTGTACTATATAAACGTGTGCGTGGGCAGTTTCAATTTTGCTATTAGCTGTGCGATGTGTGATAAACGGAGAAGGATTGATCGTCTTAGAAGAAAGACGCGTTTTAGTCTTTCGCTGTGTAGTAAAAATTAAAATTTAATGTGATAAAAAATGTGTTATAAATATTAAAATATACATAAAGTGTTAATAATTAATTTAAAAGTGAATTATAATAAAATTTGTTTATTTTTAGTGAAGTGTAACTAACATAAATAAAATAAATTGTATGTAGTGCGCAGCAATGGTGAATGCAACACATCCATTTTTATGTAGAAATACATATATGTTTACCGTGTGGGGATTCCAAAGGATTCATAAGAGAAGTAATTTTATTATTTTAATACATATTTGATTATATTTTCCATATATGTAAATTTTAATTTTATTTATATAAATATGTTTTACAATGAAAAAATTTACGTGTGAATGTTGTTCTTCTTGTTGCTCTCGCTAACGAATTTTGTTGTTGTTGCTTTTGCTAGGGAGAATATGCATTTGACGATCATTTTTCGTTTTTTTCTGTTTTTGATGGAGATTATGGATTTTTATTTCTTGTATATACATGCTATGTATTACATATACATACATGCGTGTTATGAAGGATAAAAATAAAATTTAAGGGAAGCAGTGTTGTGTTTTAGCGTCATAATGATCACAAATGAAAATGATCATTGAAATTACGATGTGTACGCGTCCGTGTGTGTGTTTAAATTATGTTACTATGTGAATGTAGTGTGTGTGTGTGTGTGTGTGTGTGTGTGTGTGTGTGTGTGTGTGTGTGTGTGTGTGTGTGTGTGTGTGTGTGTGTGTGTGTGTGTGTGTGTGTGTGTGTGTGGATGGGTGGGTGGGTGTGTATGTATGTATATCTATGTGTATGTATGTATTTGTGTATATGTGTATGTATATGTATGTGTGCATATGTATATATGTGTATATATATGTATGTGCATGTATGTATAATTAATTATCTATCTAATTGATTGTTTTATTTTGATATTTTAATAATTTTTCCTTACTTTAAACAATTCTATAAATTGAAATTTTGTCGAAAGTCCTAATTTAAAACAATAAAGTTGTCGGCAAATATAATTCAATTTATTTTTATTATTATTTAAAATTTATTGTTTATTTATTTTTGTTTACATACCGGAAGGTCAGGGAAGATTGTGATTGCAACTTTCTTGATCAGGGGGTCTATTTAATTACTTACGCTTTGAGCATAAACTCAATACAATTAAATATGTTAACGATCCAAAGACTTTTTGCTAAGGAATGTTGTTTTTCGACGATCTTTCTGGTTGATTCAGGCTATGTTTTCGTGAAGTTGTGTGAATGTTAGATATAAATTAACCCTGCTTTTAGTTGGATGAATTTAAATATAGGTAGCTGAATGACAATACCGAATCTAAATTTTTTTATTTTGACATTATTAACTGAATATTTAGGTCATCAATTGTTAATAATACTGCCGTATCATTACGAACGTGAAGTCCCTCGGTTAGATGATGATGGATGGGAAGATAGGGCAAAATAAGGTTACAAGCAGTATATGATGAGATGACCCATAGATGTGAATTAAATAACCTAACCAGTCTAGTAGGACTGATGCCGAATACATATGATGAATATTAGTATCCTTTACCTCAAACACAACTAACTTACATTAATTAACTAACAAACTCTAATCTAGAGTGTGAACTTAATTGAGACTAACATTCTAACATATTTAAGTAGTTATAAAATGACTTTGCTGCGGTTCGCCCTATTCGTTTCTGTGACTAACATGCTTTCCTAATTAACTTTATCTGTTAAGGATGCAGGCAGGGCCTGGGCCCGCATGATGCTGAAATATTATTCGCATTCAGATATAATTTGTTATTTGATTGTTGATATTTCAGGATTATGGTAACGTACCTAGGATCGCCGTTATGGCTGGCCTGTACGCCTCTATCATATCATATCTTATCATATATCATATCATATCATATCATATATCATATCATATCATATCATCATATCATATAGCTGTGCGATGTGTGATAAACAATTTTATTTTACGTTAGTACTTGTGCAATAAAAATGTACAAGTGAATCATTAATTGTACCTAAAATGTGCAAATCTAGTATTATCAGTTATGCTCGCAAAATGTGTTAATATTAAAATCAAAATTTAAATATATTAAAATTACTATCTAATAATTAAAACCAATAGTACTTAATAATTAATTGAGTGACTCTTACAATTAATTCTTATAATAATAATAATCTCTTCTTGAAAGCAACGGCCGTGGGACATCGCGTCGTGGTACATCTTTATATAAATTTGCTTATATTTTGCAGTTAAATAAAGTTAAAACGGCATTTTTCAAAACGACATATTTTAAAACGGCATTTTTCATGCATGCCTCAAAACGGCATAGGTACAAAACGGCATTTTCAAAACAGAATTTTTCAAAAAGGCATTTTTCAAAACTGCATATTTCAAAACTGCTTACGGCATTTTGAAAATGGCATTTTCCAAAATTGCATTTTTCAAAACTGCATTTTTCAAAACGACATTTTTAAAACTGCACAAGATAGAATGAAATATTTTAATCGATTATGAATCTAGAATTATCTTTTCATTAATTTCTGGAATATGACCAACAGGTACGGTTATTTATTAACGGAACACGATAAAATTTGACATGAATAAAAATTTTAAACGATTCTTGGATGAAATTCTAGGATGAAAATGAAAAGGAACTTGTCTATCTCTTGGTCGATTAAGATCAAAGTTCACATGTTCCTATGGTAGAGCCGAATTTACAAATGATTTTGAATAAAATTTATGAAATGAAATTGATGATGACAAATTCCTTATACATGTTTTATATTAAAACTTTAGTAGGTATATGTTATAAGAAAGGTGATTACCTTCATTGTAATTACTACAACTGCATGGTCGTAGCGGATTACTCCATATTGGAATACATCTCATGTAAGTATTTTCTTAATTTATCGGGTTTACCGATTCAAAGATATTAGTTTCAAGATATGTAGCGTTATTTATGGTCCTGCCCAAGATAGTACATTTTTAATAAATCACAACAATTTTATGTTTATGTTATCGCACCTATATAATATGGTGTATAGCATACGCTTACATCAGAATATCGTGTATATTACATCGAAGCTCAAGAATATATTTATACATATGCCACCAGGTATATATATTATGTTAAAAACGGTTTATAATAGTTTTATTAATTTTCTGTTACTTAGAAACAGTGGGCGAAGTGATAAAATAAATTTTTATTTATTAATTTAATATTTAAAATTATGAGAGTCGGCGATTGATCGTCGTAGAGGAAGGACGTGTTTTTGTCTCTCCTTTAAATAAATAAATAATTTATTTTAAATGTATTTTAATTAACTAATAAAAAGTATAATATTGATATAGTTGATAATTTTAATAAATAATAATTTCAATAATAATTTGCGTGAATTTAATAAGTGAAGTGAATAGTTGTACGTATTGTATATTTATTTTAATCTGTGTACGGTGCGCTTGTGATGGTATAGAATATGTACATAATAATTTTCGTTTATATGTATTTTGATACCGTTGCTTGAACGCAACGTACGCAGTGTATGTAAATCTTCAATATGTATGACTTTTTTGATTCCAATGGATGCCTAAGATAAGTGTTTTTCATTATTTTAATTCATATTTTTCTGAAATAAATGTTAATTATATAAAATATGTATTTAACTGTTTCTATTTGCGTAAACGTGTTAAGAGAGGAGCGTAAAATAAAATACCATTTCATTTATATGTTTTGGTTTAGTATATTAAATATATAGTTATATACATTTCTATTTTTTGTTTTTGCGCTTGTTGCGTGAGTGAGAACTGAGAATAGATTATTATGATCATGCTTAGTGTTTTATAATTTATCCCTTCCAAGTTTCAACTAAAAACGAATAAACAGGAAATAGACAAATAAAATACATAAAACAAAATTTTGAGGGGATAAATATATGACGAAATTGGATAGAAACTAAACAAGCATGATCGTGGTTATTCTGTACTTTTCGTTTTCTCCTTGACAGATGAATTCATTCATTCATATACACCCATCCTCCGATTTACACGGTAGATTGGTTCCGCGGAAAACGTATTATCGCATTCATATATAAAGATCCTTGTCGAAGTATAAATTAATAATTTATTAATTTGAATTTTAGGTTTTAGTGTAAAATTAAATTAAATTTCTTAAATTTCTTATTATTCTTGTTTTGAACGTGAAAATAATAATTTAACGAATTTTGGAACTCTAGTTTAGGACATGTAGAGGTAGGCGGCTGTGATCGAATTGGAATTGTTGGCTTAACTTTATAACTTTGCTATTTCTGCGAATATTTGAATATTTGGAATTACATGGAAGCTACGGAGTACATTTGAAATGCAGTCAAATTTGCTATATGTAGATAGTTTTTCGGGATCATGCACTTTTTAATTAAATTTTTTTCTAGATTATTTGGAAGACTGTAAATTGGTAAAGGTTTTGGTTAACTTGTTCTAGGTTGGACAAATAATTATCGACGTATGTCGATTATATAATTTATAATTTATTTAATGCTGTTGTAGATATATATATGTGTGTGTGTATGTATATGTGTGTGTGTATGTGTGTGTGTATGTATATATATATGTATGTATGTAATTTTTTTCTGATTTATTTATTTTATAATTAAAGCATTGAACCATATAATTGGGTTATTTGATTATCATGGATCCTACAGATGTCCTAGCTACTTATTATTAATTCTGTTATCTTACAGATTCCTGATTACTTTAATAGTTTTATTTAATTTTGGTTGAATTTGTTTAGGTATTGGGGATTCTAAAGCTGTGAAAAACATTCATTATTAATACATTACCTTACAGATTCCAGATTAGCTGTTTTTGGAACCAGTTTTCGTTTGGTCATTTTCTATTTTTATAAATAAACATATTTGTATTAGATTAGGGATGACAAGGACAAGTGACTTTCATAAATATTTGTTTATAAATAAATCCATCAAATCAACAGACTTAGAAGTTAGGAAGGCCGTGCGTGCCTTTCCTGGATTCGATTTATTTTATTTGTTTTATGAGAACCAAATTAATTTAGTTAATACTAATCGTTACTTTACATTTATTTTATTCAAGTATAATTTTATTATATTGTATATATATTGTGCTAAATATACTAATGAATTTTAGAATTATTTTGAATATAGTTCAAATAACTTTGGTTTCAGGAAATTCGGCTGTAAGTTGCGGAGTTGCAGAATGATTAAATTAATAAATGTTTCAATTATTTAGGAAGCCGGAAAATATGAATTTAGAATTAAATTTCAGGAAATTTACAGATGCTTGTGAATTAATGCTTCATTGTAATTGCTGATTGTGTAGTTTAGAATTGTGTTGTCATTTTATTACTAACGACTTTACATAGGTGTCTGTAACGGGTCGAGTCAACCAATTTTGGTTAGGAAGCCGAAAAGTATTGAGAGAATTAAATTTCAGGAAAATTCCAGATGCATGTGAAATAATAATATTTTTTCTTAGGTTGCTGTTTTAAAGAAGCAATTGTTGAAGACCAATACCATCGTTATCCATTAACCTATTAAGCCTTTATCCTTCATCTAGTAGATTAGAATTGTGTTGTCTTTGTGTTACTAACTATCGGCTATACCTAGGTGTCTGTAACCGGGCCGATTCTGTCCCACTTAACTAACCTATCCAATCCTTCGGTTTTGTTATGTGTAAAAAAGGGTGTACGGTGGACCCGGCGTCATCCGGGAACTCAAGCCTAAGAACTTGGTCGTACATTCAAAATCAATCAATCAATCAATCACTTAGAAACAGTGGGCGAAGTGCAACGGAAATACCTACCGAAATGTATCAAATATTTCAGCAGCAACGAACATTAATATTTACTGCGTTTCAAAATTATAATAATTAATTGTTATTGATGCCGCATCCCAAAATTATTCAGTTTTTACAAATTTCCCTTAACCGAACAAAGTTAAATTCCCATCTTTTGCTATTTTTCGTTTGCAGTCGTGCATTATATGTTTTGTACTCGAATATTATTTGGTTGTTCTGTTTAAAAAAATAGTACGCCTACAAAAAAATTACCAATGAGATCTATAAAGGTTTAACTTTGTTAAAATACCTAAACTTAATTTTAATAATAAAAAGAATACAGCAAATATGGCTTTTTGAAAGCATTTGCTGGAAATATCTCATTTTAGTATGTAATTAGTATTAAGTTAAAATTTATTCATATTCCAATTTTGGAAAATGCTGTTTTGAAAAATGTTGTTTTGTACGTATGTCGTTTTGAAATATGAATTTTTGAAAAATACCGCTTTGAAAAATGATATTTTGTGAAATGCCATTTTGTGAAATGCCGTTTTAAAAATGCCGTTTTGTGCCTATGTCGTTTTGAAAAATGCAATTTTTAAAAATGCCGTTTTAAAAAATGACATTTTGTGAAATGCCGTTTTGCAAAATGATATTTAGAAAAATGCCGTTTTGAAAAATGCCGTTTAGAAAAATGCCGTTTTGTACCTATGTCGTTTTGTACCTTATGCCGTTTTGAAATAATATGCTATTTTGTACCTTATGCCATTTTGTACCTTATTTCGTTTTGAAATATGCAGTTTTGAGATAAACTGTTTTTAAAAATGCCGTTTTAAAATATGCATGCAACTATTTTTAAAAGTTATTTGGTGGGGTTTAGTTTATTTATTATTATTTTTTTTGTTCCACCATGTTTGAAATTATTTTACTAAATTTGAAAATATAAATATATACGACGTCCTTTAGCTTTATTTATTTGTAATTAGTTTTAAAGGGTGTTTTTTTAAGAGGTTGCCGATTTTTTTTTTGAATAAAACACATATAAAATTATGAAATGACCAAAATTTTTTTTTATTTGGTAGATAATTTTTTGGCATTTAACATTTAAACACAATTTCTGGCATATGGCTACCACGACTATTTTTCACAAATGTCATTCTGGAGGTCCAATTTTCCAGCACTTTTTCAAGCATTTGAGGGCGTATGTCAGCAATGACACGTTGAATATTGGTTTCCAAAGCGTCAATCGATTGAGGTTTATCCACATAAACCAATGACTTCACGTATCCCCACAAAAAGTAATCGAGTGGCGTCAAATCGCACGAACGCGGAGGCCAATTCACCGGACCATTTCTCGAAATAATGTTGTCGTTGAAAGTTTCTTTCAATAAGTCGATTGTTTCACGTGCTGTATGGCAAGTGGCACCATCTTGTTGAAACCACATTTCATTCATATCCATATCTTCAAGATTTGACAACAAAAACTCATTTAACATGGTTCTGTATCGATTTCCATTCACGGTAACGCGTCGTCCTTCCTCATTTTTAAAGAAATATGGACCGATGATCCCACCAGCCCATAGACCGCACCAAACAGTACATTTATCAGGATGCATTGGTAATTCTAGAACGGCGTGTGGATTATCTTTGCTCCAAATGCGACAATTTTGTTTGTTGACGTATCCATTTAACCAAAAATGCGCCTCATCACTGAAGAGAATTTTACGGTAAAAAAATGGATCTTCGTTCAATTGATTTAACGACCAATCACTGAATTCACGGCGCAAACGATGGTCGTGTGGCTTTAATTCTTGCACCAATTGAATTTTGTATGGCACCAAACCCAAATCTTTACGTAAAATTTTCCATAAAGTCGATGGACAAAGTCCAATTTGCTGAGCACGACGACGAATCGATAAATTGTCGTTTTCTTCGACACTGGCCTCAACGACAGCAATATTTTCTTCTGTACGAACTCTTCTCATTCTTGTCGGTGGCTTGGCATCCAAAAGAGTGAATGTAGACCGAAATTTGGTAATTACGTTCTTTATGGTGGTCTCTGACGGACGATTATGTGCACCATAAAATTCACGAAGTGCTCTATAAACATTTTTAATTGAACACTGATTTTGAAAATAAATTTCCACGATTTGAAAACGTTGTTCTGGAGTTAACCTATTCATAATGATTTGCCAAACAATACTGAGTAGAAATGCCACTTTGAGCTGTCAAAACAACTGTCATAAAATAAAACGACATCTATCGGAAAAACAAACCTCCTAAAAAAACACCCGTTAGTTTTATAATTATGAATTCTAAATTTTGATTCTTCTATATTAATTAATTTTGCCTCATTTATTTTGATTAATGTCAATAAATTTAATGATGTTATTAGAATTCGAAACTTTCGTTTTTTCTCTGGGGTCCAATGTTATATGTATTTGGTTGGTAATTTTTGTTTATTATTTCTACTGGTTTAATTTCACCTGATTGCTTACGGAATCGATTTAAATGAATAAAAAATGAAACGAGAATATACCAAAGTCGTCATCCTTTACACCAAATTTTGTTTTATTTTATACCAACAAATGATTTCCAATGACTCCCATCTTAAAACGACATCTTTTTACTAATTATTTGCTATTCGTTAGGCTGGAAAAGATTAAAGTACATTTTTATAGTTTAATCTTTCTAGACTGAAACATAAAATAAAGCATATCTATCAAAAAAAAACGCACACCTACTGTAACAGGTACGCTACAATGGCATAACATATTGTTTAAGGTCTTGCAATATACGTTACGTAAAATATTTGAAAAACGTGAGAAAACTGTATCCACACTTCAACTCGTATTTCAACGATTTGAGTAAATTAATTTAGATAATTCGAAGTCCTTGCACATTTTAATAAGATTGTGTTGTAACTGTGTAAAATAATCTACACATACACATTGTATATACATTTATACGCACAAATATCTGCAAATGTTTCATTCCAATTTGTTTTATTTCGTGGTTCTACATTACTTTTAATAGGAAAATATACGAGAAAACGTAATTTTTGCGCAAGAAAACTCTTATTTGGTTATGCTGCTTTCTGTCTATACTCACACATACTTTTCATACAGAAATTTTACTATCGTACTAGTAAATATTAGTAAATATCTGGAAAGTATAAAATTAAAGGTACTCGTATATGTACCAAACAAAATAGAAAATCATAATCATAATCTAGTAGAACGCAATGACCTATATTTTACTCTACGGATATTATTTCTGGATGTAGTGAATAGTATGATTATACGTATGGCATTAGAACGTTCCTTATTCTCATATAAAATAATTGTATCATATTAAATTGTTGGTTTATAAGCTACACGAAGCTCCTCCCAAAAAAGGATTATTGAAGCAAAGCAAGATGACCGTTGTGTATCGTATCAAACCTAAAGAGTTGCTCTCAGCACTTCCCATGACATTTTTCCTTAAGCTTCATTTCCAAACCCCAGGGAACTAATGATTTATTTCATTAAATTATAACAAGTTTCATCTTAAAAACAAATCGTAACTCATAAAAATAATACCAAAAATTTACGCTGTCAAAATATAAATATTTCCAAATGGATTTGTCATGTGATCAAATTGAAACATTTTCGTAATCTCTGTTTTAATTTTACCTCCAGTAGGTCGATTCTGGCTTTCCTATAGGAAAAGGAAATAAAAAAACATTTACATAGCATTTTTGTCAAAAATATCATTTTTTGGCCTCTCAGTAGGCCAATCAGAATCAATCATCTTTGATCTGGATTTTTCTAATTTAGAAAATATTTTTTCCGTATTGAAATTGGATAGGAATAATATTCCCAATATAATTTTGTTTATGAAAAAATGTACACCAACTGCTTACCATAGTATGCCGGAAAAAAATTTTTACGACAAAAATACTACGAAAAATCTTTCCTAATTTCTTTTTCCTATAGGAAAGCCAGAACCAACCTACAGATGACTATTTCTAAAAAGGATTTAATTGAAATTTTGCACACATAATCTGATAAAATTTGGAAGAGATCGCATCATAGGGTCGAGACTCATATAAACCTTTTGCAAATAATTAATTTGTACCGATTACCATTTCGATTGTGAACCAGGTTTTTTTTACCGATTATGAAGGAAGATATTCTTTACATTTCAAAATAGTTAATAAATCAAATACACAATGAAGATTTTGTTAAATTACTTTCAAATGCTTGGATAAACCTGCTGCAAACATTTTATAGATCTAGTAATCGATATCGATATATCGAACAGCAAAAAGTAGTAAATTGAAACAACTGGGTGTGGAACTTATTGATGCCGCGACAGATGCAACTTCACTTCATTCAATATAATTTCTTTAAATTTAAATGTTTCAATTAAAATTACAAAATATTTGATGTATTTTAATGATAATATCTATATTTATACACAAATTATGATTTTGTATCATTAAATCAGCGAGTAAGCCAATATTTAAATTTTCTGCTCGTTGCTGCTTGGTGTGTTTAATCCTTTAATATTTCACGTAGTTCAATACATACATCAATTGCGAAAACTGCCGAATTACAAAAAGGCTGATTGAAACAATGTTCACTTTCACAATTTCCTAAAATCACATCAATTTCTTTGTGGTGTTACAATTAAGCATTCTTTAATTTTCACTTGGATACGTAAAGGCTATATGACGTATGTACAGTGCTGGGAAAAAAATGGGCAAACATATTTTATTGCAAATTGAAGTCTTTTTTTGCTAAAATTACAAAAACTTTTGAAAGCAATTGGCTTATTGTTTCATTTTAAATACATGTATGACGTAATTTTTTGAAAAAAAAAAGGGAAAAACCCCGAAAAATGCCAAAATATTCAAAATACGTTGATTGGAGTTAAAGTAATGGATCAAATTAAGAACCTATTTTTTAATTTTTGTTTTGTTTTTATTGATTTATAGAAGTTCTATCTTTAATATTAATATTTTGTTGGACTGTCTTTTGCTTTTATTACACCGGTACAACCCCGCAACTGATGTGCAAAAAAATTGGTTAAGCAATTATTTTATTTTACGCCTACCGTTCTTGGCCGTCATTAGGGTGCTGATGTTTTATTGCCTGTAATTTTTTTTTTTTTTTCGTTTTAATAGTGCATATTTTGTAAGATTAAGTTATTCTGCAAGTGATCCTAGTCAAATAAAGAATAAAGTGCAATTTTAGTTTAAAAAAATGGGAAAAGTTAGTGAGCAGTGTAAAAGCATTATGTCGATTTTGGCGCGAGAAAATTTAACCACGCGTGAAATAGCAGAAAGATTAAACATTCTTAAAAGTACTGTCGCGTGGAATATTAAAAAAATGCGAGAGATGGGCAGTACACAAAGAAAGAAAGGCTCTGGAAGGCCCAGAAAGACAACGCTAGTGGAAGGTCGTTTCATAATGTTACAATGTCGTTGGAACCGTTTTAAAACTTCATCGGACATAAGACGGGATATTGAGCGAGTAACGAGAAAATAAATCACGAGTTCACATTACTAGTGAAAAAAAACGTTTGCTATGGGCCCAGGAGCAAGTTTCTTGAACTCCAGAGATGTGGAATGACGTGATTTTCTCCGATGAATCAAAATTCAAGCTGCATGTTGGAGATGGAAGAATTCTCGTAAGAAGAAAACCGGGCGAGAGGCTTAGCAACGAATGTCTTTTAGCAACGAATGTCTCCACCGAAAAATGAAGGAATTATGGTCTGGGGATGCTTTTCCGGAAATGAAACCGGTTGATATTGCTTCCTTAGTTCCAGCATTGCAGCAGCTGTTTATCTGCAGGTCCTACGCAACGAATTTGAGCCTTCTGTGTTAATGCTTTTTGGCGAGACTTGCAAATTTATTTTTCAACAGGACAACTGTTAAACTAAAAACTTGTTTTTTTCTTATCTCTTTATTTAAAGATAGAAAAGTACTTCGAAGAAAGAAGTATCGATGTGTTGAGCTGGCCCCCGTATAGTACAAACTTAAATCCCATTGGCATATTTGGTCTATAATGAAGCTAGAAGTAGCAAGAAAGCGCCCAAAATCGATTCAAGCTTTAAAAAGCTTGTTCATGACGATTTGGGAATCCATACCTCTTACGACTTAAAATTTATCAAATTCAATGAATCGGAGGTGTATCGCTGTAATAAAAGTAAATGGCGGTCCAACAAAATATTAATATTAAAGCTAGATCTTCTACAAATCAATAAAAAACAAAACAAAAATTAAAAAATAGGTGCTTAAATTATTCCATTACTTTAACTCCAATCAACGTATTTTGAATATTTTGGTATTTTTCGGGGTTTTTCTCCTAAATTGCAGGTAAATTTTTTTTTCAAAAAATTACGTCATACATGTATTTAAAATGAAACAATAAGCCAATTGCTTTCAAAAGTTTTGCAATTTTAGCAAAAAAGACTTCAATTTGCAATAAAATATGTTTGCCCAATTTTTTTTTTCCCAGCACTGTATATAGCGAATTTATTTCGAAATATTGAAACTTTTATGGGTTATGTTTTAACATATGAAATATGTAGAATTTAAAAAAAAATACCACTACCTACTTCTTTCTCTCCCTCAGTCACATTTATTGTTTTAAGATTAGGTACAGGGGCAAATTTTAAGAACTATTCTCAACAACAAACATCAAGCTCTCAACATATAGCATTAGGTTATTTAGTATTTTTCAATCAGGATTCATGAAGTTTCTCCAAACTACGAGTAGCACAACTTTAATGCGGTAGTGAAGTAAAAATAACATTGAGAGCCTAGGAAAGAGCCACATAACGCATTTCCTTCTAACACTTATTTAAAGGGACCAAAGATACAAAAATTCAAGCGTAGATTGTTGAGCGTAGAGGGATCGCTGAGAAAGAAAATGTCAGATACGGAACTAGATTCACACGGTCCACGCGTATTTGATTACAATTTGAGACAATTTTGAAGGATTTTATGTGGATTTGAGACAATTAAATTATAATTTGAATACATTTAAGTTGATTTCATTACGATTTGAGACAATTTGGATTTGAAATGATTTAGTGGAAATTTCAGACGATTTGAGATGATTATGATCGATATGATTGTAACTTTAAACTATTTGGAACCATGAAAGTCGATTTGGAAAGATTTTATTAAATTTCAGACAATTGCATATACACAAACTTTGCTCTAACTTTCCGCTCTAGCGGAAAATGGTCAAATTCTGAATGAAAAACAATTTGTCAAAATTAAAGGTAAATAAACATTTAGGGTCAGGAAAAGGAAAATTTATTTTTATGCCACATAGAAGAGATAAAATAAAATATTTAAAGTCAAAAAACAAATTTAACAAAAAATTATTTTCATAGCACGTATATGAAAGTTTTTTTCGTGTTGACATTTTTGGGCCTGCATACATTTAAACCGTATTTTTTATTTGGCTTCTGCTTGGCCGTAAACATATACGTAATGAATATATCATTGAGGCTTTCCACACGAGTATGTAGTACTTGACAACAGTGCATGACATCATTACATCATTCGCGTTTAGACGTAAACAATGAAACTGTTGGCACCAAATGCAACTTGTGTTGGTATGCGTAAAATTATTTTTATTTAGTATGTTGCTTAGGGACGAATAGTCAAATTACAATGAACAGCGAAAAACAAAAACAAAAAAATCGAACCAAAAATTTTTTTTATTGCTTTTTCATTGTATTAGTGTATAACAACTCGTTCCGCAATAAAAAATTTTGAGAAAAAAATGCAAATTGATGCAACACAAATATCCCCACTCCAAAATAAGTTTATAGGCGAAGAGGTAAGAGGCGAGGAAAATACATCATGTAGTGCATACACGTCTAAATAGGCCCATTGCGTATAAAGTCGAAGGCAAAAATGATTAAAAAAATACGGTTTGTATGTATGAAGACCAAAAAACGGAAAAAAATATGGTCTAATTTGCTTACTCCGGTGCATGAACTTTGGTTATTTATCATTAATCCTCATAAATAGTTTTTAATTTCTAAAGCAGTTTTCATTCAGAATTTCTCTGGAATTCCAAGTGGAGGGGAATATGGAGTTAAGAAAGCAATTGTAAACGGTGGCGATAATCATAATTGAAAGTACTAGAATTAAGAACGGTGTTAATCATCAAGATAGGGGAAATGATGACGTGAATATTCTCGTATACAACTACATGAAAATGATTTACAATTGCAGCACACATACATCGCGAGGTGCAATAAAAAGAATAATCTCGAACAGCGATAGAGAAGTATCACAAAGTAATATTAAATGATTCTCTGTGGGAGTATTATAAGCATATAATTTGTAACGCAGACACAGTTGTAATTTAACCAGAGTGTACGTATAGTGCAAGGTTAAAAAGTAAAAAATAAGTGTGAAAAAATAGTGAACAGTAAAAGTGAATTAGTGAGAGCACAAGTGATACTAGTGAATTGATGCAGAATTTAAGGGTGTTGAAAAATAAAGTTTGTAACTTAATCTCTGATTGTTGTTTTATTTACAAAATCAAGTGCAAATCTCTATATCAAGTACCCGAAATTCGTAACATTTGGTGTCAGAAGTGGGATTTGCAAAGTAATAAAATAAGTGCGTGCTGCTTTCGATGCTGAAACAGGAGGGCGAAGATCACGACAATCATCACTGACGCCAGAAATGATGAGCAGAAAGTACAGCCTGACGAAGAAGTAGTTAAAAATCAGACCGATGGAATTGAAAGGAACAACCATTTCAGTACACCCGCGTACTCCAGAACAACAGAAATCGGCTTTGGACATGGGAGTTATGATGAAGACGCGTTACTTCAAATGAAGGAAATGATAGCAGACCAGGCTGCCAAATTTGACCAATTAAACGCTGAATTAGAATAACAATTTGCAAAATTCGGTCAACTCCAAACAGAACAAACTCGACGACATCTACCGTACCAACGATATTAAAATTAAAGTGCTTAGAGGAGAAATAAAGCCTCTTGAGGAAACAGTCGACGGCCTGTCGAAGAAATTTGAACAACTAATCAGGCAGGGGTTTGAAAATAAAATTAAGCAGTGGAGGCTCGTCTCAAAACACATATCTCGCAAACTATTCGAGATGACCAGCTAGATAAAACGTTTCCAATACAACCAATTGCTAGACGCACTATCATCAACGTAGATGGCACTATCATCAACGTTGTCGAAAACATCACAATTTTATATATGCAGACACACGAAAAATTGAAGACCAATTTTATAAGTGAAAACTGTAAATTACTTTTTTTTATTTGTTTTTATTTTCGGTATTCCATGGGGTGGTTTTAAATTATATTCATATTGTTTATTTTCATACCTACCATGATCAATAAGAAAATTCATTGATAAAAAAATTAGAATTAGTATAATACGAAAAATAAAAACAAGAAGCAAACAAAATAATATCGGCAGCTAGTTCGACACACATACACACAAAAATTACACTATAATGAGGATTGAGTGACTCATGGTATGTACGTTGTTTTAGATGAAATTCGTTTTAATTCTTATGTAAAAAACAATTTTTCTTTAATATCGAATAATTGTCGTGCAACCATTATTATAATCCATTAACTATACGATGAGTTAAACAGGTAAGACATTGAAAATGAATTTCGATGAGGTTATTCAAGAGAGTGGGATTATGTGCTACATTCAATTTGTATTTTTAATCCCTAGAAGAAAATGTACATCAAACATATGTATGAGGACGTTTCCGTAATGGCTAAAGAACTGCAAGATAGTTATGGGGAGTAAAGTAGGCGCAACAATGCTGTTTCGTGGTTTAGTCGAGCTGATAAAACTGGTGCAGAATGGATTAGATTGTACAGTAATCCAAGTTTCGAAAATAATGGTGATGGACATTCTGATTTAAAATTGATGAACGGAAATACCCATGACCGATACAAAAGATTCTATGTACTGTACAGGGTGAGCCAAATAAATTTTTTTTTAACTAGCGGGTTTTTGAGAATGGTAAGGGTTATGTCACTTCTGATTTGACAGAAAATTAGATTTATCCTTCCGCTGAACGAAAATGGTTGTGTATTTGCTTGACAACGCTGGGACATATTGAAACGTTAATTCGAAAATTTTGGCAAAAAAATCATCTTTTCGGATGAGGCACATTTCCATCTTGGCGGCTATGTAACAAGCAGAATTGTCGCATTTGGGGCACGGAGAACCCGCACGTGATCGTAAAGAAGCCGATACATCCTCAAAGAGTGACTTTTTGGTGCGGATTTTGGTCCGGTGGCATCATTGGGCCATTTTTCTTTGAAAATGTGCAAGGAGCCGCCGTTGTCAATGGTGAGCGCTACCGCGCCATGATAAACAATTTTTTGTTCCCGGCACTTGAAAAGGAGGACATAGGCAACATTTGGGTTCAACAAGACGGCGCTCCGTGCCCCACAGCACATGTTTCAATTGATTTTTTGCGCACTGTCTTCGAAGATCGAATTATCAGACGAAACGCTGATGTGATTTGGCCGCCTCGGAGCTGTGATTTGACGCCGTTGAACTATTATCTTTGGAGTGCCGTCAAAGATAAGTGTTACGCCGATAGACCAGCAGCGATTAACGGTCTCAAGAACAATATTCGCATTGCCATTGAAGACATAATGCCGCATACCATCGAAAATGTTCTTAAAAATTGGACCGTCCGTATGGGGTACGTCAAGGACCGCCGATTCAGTCATATGAATGGAATAGTATTCCATAATTAATCGGAAGGATTGTTCTTTACAATGAAAAAATAAATTTGAAAAAATATTGAGAGCTTTTTGTTTTATTGCATTTAAAAAAAATATTTATTTAGTCCTCCCTATATATGAATAACAAAAATGGTATGGAACGACGAATTGTTACACAATTATTAAGCAGTTTGAACGCATTATCGAATCAAATTAAAGATGATCAAGTATTGATCATCGGCACTACAAATCGTAAATATACATTAGATGTGGTCGATTCGATGAATAAATTTCACTTGGTATACCACTAGATAAAGAGAAAGATGTAAGGAGAAAAAAAATCAGCGCGTAACAAAAATGAAGTTTTTCTTAATAAAATTTAAAAATTAAATAAAAACCCATGTGCGGTACATTTAATTATATAATTATTTGTCTTGCAATAGTATTCGCCAATTAGGATTTCGTTTTTATAATTTTTGGTATGTATTTTTCAGCTAACCATGTACAATGTTTCCTGATTAAAACTAAAATCATGAAGTAGTGACGATCCGCAAGACGGGCGAGGTGGTCATGAGATAAGATTAGGATTTAGATCTTTAGATCCTTTAGATTTTTACTAGGATTTCCAATCCTGGACAGCACACGTGACGTCGATGACTGCCCAGATCGTTAATAGAAAAGTGATTTATTTAAGGCAGCAGCTTCCACGGTGGGTTATTGATTTAGCTCGGCTATTGCTCAGTGGATGGGGGTTATAAATGGAAGGTTGCATTAAATATTGTGATTTACCGCCGAATGGTGGAATTTCCCGAAGGAAGGCTAGCACGAACAATTATTAGACCCGCTACTCACCGATACCTACCATGATCACATCCTAAAAATAATGACGTTACTCCATTCTGAAAAACAAAATGATCAAAAAAAAATAACAACGTTGTACATGGCGGAACCGTTTATTGAGAGAACAAAAGAACGAAATTATAGAAAATTATAAAAAAGAAAAGTAAATTTACAAATTATCATCCTGTGCCAATTACAATAAAATAGAACAAAAATTGTTTGAGGTAACTTTTCGATTTCGATGCGTTGGCCGGCATAGTTGTTCGCGTAATCCACATTGACGATGTAGTTGATAATATCAAACAAGAAAATTCTGTTGATTGTAGTACGTAAATGATTAATTTATTGTAGTAGTTTTATTATGTAGTTTTAACGTAATCGTTAGGACTTTAAGTTTAGGAATTAACGTGCAATAAGTAATTGTTTAACGTTCAGGTTTTCACTTGCACATTAGCTTGTTTATATTTGTTTTTATTATTATTTGTATTATTATTAGAAATTATTATTATAAACTATTATAAGCTTCGCTTTTTTAGTATTATTTCTTATTGTTTTGTTGTTGTATTTTTAATTTATTTTCTGTTTTATGTAACTAAGTAAACACTTGTTTTCATTGCCCACAACACTTTCGTCCATGCACCGTTTATTAATTTCTATTTATTTTAACTAATATTAGAATAACTTATCCATGTCTGTTTTATTTTATATTTATTTATTTAACTTAATAATTAATAATAATTTATATTTATTTTATATTTATTTAAACTATTATTAAAATCATTAGTCAATGTCTGTTTTAATTTTTATTTATTACTCATATTAGAATCACTAATTTACAACTATCTTTACTAATAATTCACATAGTTATAAATATTTTTAATTTTTTTGTTTTTTTTTATCTTTTTAATCATTATTCGACTTAGATGAAATCTTGGCACAGCAAAAATAACTTAACTTCAACTTAGTTATAAAAAAACCGAACAAATGTACCGAACAACTCTCCGCGTGTTTCCAAAATTTCGTTTTTAGAGCCAAAGCAAAAAAGTAACCGTAATGATCATACGATTTTTTTCTCCTTTTTTCAGGATGGAATAAAAATCCAGTTTTTTCAATATTTACAAAATACCTTAATTGCGGTTATTTCAATTTTCACTAATAAAGTGGTATAGTATGCTTCAATAGTGAACGTATAAATTGATGAACTAAGGGGTGGACTCCTGAACTGCACTTGGGACGAAAAAAAATCGTTACAAAGTTTAAAGCTGCCTTGTTCGACATATAAATCTTTGCAGGTAATGCAGGTGTTAACAATACAAAGTTAGACAATATTCTTCTTCAAATCTTTCATTTTTGCGCGTTCTGAAAAATTTGTTCTTTGCAAGTTTTAAAATAATAATCAGTCGGGGCTTTAAGATTCTTCTTATTTTCATCGCCATAATTTTTATTGCTAATCAAATATTATGACGGAGTCTCAAAAATTTCATCAGTTTTGATAAAGATGTTTTCGCAACGGGAACATTTAGTTTTCCCAAAAATTTTGAACGCTACGTAGTCCAAAAAATACCGCATTGAAGCTTCTTGTAAAGGTACAACATCCAAATTAAACAAATTTCAGATATATCTGATATGGCATCAACATGGTCAATTTCAATTGAACTTGCATTGACGTTTTTATTTGATTCAGCTTGGACATTTCCCGTCGTTTCAAGCACTTCGTCTGTGTCATCCTCGCAATTTGGTATATTTAAGAATGGTGAAAAAATTTTAACCGTTGTAATTTTTGTAATATTATGAATAAATTCAGGAACTGACGGGTTGCGATTATTCCTGTTAGCGGCCCTGATTTGGACAAATCAATTTTCTACTGGATCTTGATGGTACCTTGACATTAAAATATACTCAATTCAAATATTTTCAGACAGTATGTATATTTTTAGAAACGGCTTGAATGACACGTATGCTCTGAATTATCCCATAAAAGCAATAAACTGTTGTTTTTTTACTAAAGCAATATTTGAAATATAGTTTACCATGAATTCTAAAAATGCATCCACTTCATTATTCGTAATAAAGACACATCTAAATGGATTTTTGTCGTATTTTGCTTTTGAGTTGGGGCAATCGAAGAGTTTGTCAATTTTCGCAATAAAATTTATACGTAGAACATGCAACTCCTTTATTACGAGATGATATTTTATTCAATTGAATCGCTGTTAGAGGTATTAACTCTACTAAAAATTTGTGTCTAGTTTGACTCTCATTTTCTCAAAATTGTTTGGGTAAAAATGTTTAGTCGAGATTTTAGGGCAACATAATGGTAATTGAGTTTACCTCTAAGTTGTTTAGTTCTAGTATATTACACATTCCAACTTACCAAACCGTCAGGCGTATTTATATCAGATTTCAACAACGTATTCTCCTAAGTGACTTTATTAAATGAGGCACGTATATATACATGCTATGTTAGCATCATTATATAAGAAATAAGGTGAAATTGTTGTACCAAGATTCAATTGTTATACCAAACATATTCAAACAATTTCTGTTAGTTGGCTCTTTTTTTATCCATGCCATCTTTTTCTGGGGCCGAAGCACTCCCTGCTCCTCCGCGGTTGATTTTCCCGTCTTACTTTACGCAATTACTGCCAAATCGAAGACGTACGGCTATAGACCCGACTTAAGTTACCGTCTGCGCATTGCATAGCGCCATGCCACCCTATAGTACTGGATAAGGAAGATGGGTCAGCCCACCAGTTTTGCACGCCGATAGCGGGTCGTAGTTGTGTTCCTTTTAATCACAAATCGCAATATGTTGATGAAAATTTCCTTTTACATCTTACCCCTATCGGGATTCGAACCCGGTACATCTCGATTCAAACGCCAAAGCTTTAACCACTGTGCCATTTGGTCGGTTTATTTGCACTTTGATCACAAACTACGCCTCTTATATTTACTCCCAACTCATAACATTTGTCCAAATTTTCTTGAATAAGTAAAAATAGCTTATCTGCTGATATACTATTTTGGGAAACATAATAACTTAATACAAATTTCCAATTCGCTTATAACCCTCTAATCATAAAACAGCATATTTATTTACCAACTTCAGATTCTCTGGCTTTGCCGTAATATACAAATCCGTCGATCTAATCTCTATAAACATAAATATTGTAAACAAGATCTCTTCTTATATATATTTCGTCGAATAACAACAAAGCTTGTTTCGAACCGTTGCTCATAATGCTAAGCTTTTCTTTTATTTTCCTAAGTGCACTATTGTTCAGATATTTAACTGGTTGCCATCGTACTAATAATGATTTAGATGGCAAATTACAATTTAAACTCTCTCTTACGTATTTGTATGAACTTGCCGATCGATAAAATATGTTCTGTGCGATTATTTTTTGCTTTTCCGGCCATTTCTGATTTTGGGATCGACCAGTTGTTAAAATCTTACAAAGTGTTTTGCGTATTCGTCAATTAGTAAATTATCTAAGTGGTCGTTAATGTTTGTTTTTGATTTTTGGATGCACACTTTCATTCGCTTAAATTTTCTTAAATAATTATAACATTTTCTTTTCAGCTCCATTATTTCACGGTGTTTTGATTTTACTGTTCTTAATAATTTTTTATAGTTTAATCGATAATAGTTTTCATTTTTAATATTTCGTAAACACGTTTTACATGGTGCAATGCAATGACGCTTTCAGTATACATCGCCGGTTCTGATAGATACGCGATGTTTTCTGAAGTCTGATTTGTGGAACGATATTTCAAGAAACTGTCGATCAATAAACTGAGAAATACGTATAGGATAAGTAATTATAAAGATAGAAGAATATACTATTGATGAATATTAATGTAATCAAATGTATTTTATTTACAATATATTGTCGATATTTAATAGCTTTATACCCCGTTTACACCAGTAAAATAAAAGTATGTAGCAAAAAAGTATATTGGTGTCAACTCAAACTAAAATACTTTAGTACTTTATCACGTACTATTTTGCTATTAAAGTATAATAGCTATCAAAAAATTATTGGTATTATAGTCGTGGTGTAAACTCTTCTTTAATATTATAATACTTTAATTTTGTGTATTATATTTTTCAAGTGACCGGTAAAGACATTTTTTGTTTGGGTGTACATTTCCATTTGTGATATTAAACAAAAAAAATTATACTTGCCAACAAAAAAAAAGTATTATAGTATGGGTTTACACCACTGGTCATGTAAACTGGCCGAATCACGCGGAAATAGTCAAAGTGTGGAACGGCGGATCGTATTCTATGTTCATTTTAGTATGTTTTAGGTCGTAATCATAAACAGATCAAAATTAATGGTGCTACTGATTGATTGATTGATTGATTTTGAATGTACGACCAAGTTCTTAGGCTTGAGTTCCCGGATGACGCCGGGTCCACCGTACACCCTTTTTTACACATAACAAAACCGAAGGATTGGATAGGTTAGTTAAGTGGGACAGAATCGGCCCGGTTACAGACACCTAGGTATAGCCGATAGTTAGTAACACAAAGACAACACAATTCTAATCTACTAGATGAAGGATAAAGGCTTAATAGGTTAATGGATAACGATGGTATTGGTCTTCAACAATTGCTTCTTTAAAACAGCAACCTAAGAAAAAATATTATTATTTCACATGCATCTGGAATTTTCCTGAAATTTAATTCTATTAATACTTTTCGGCAAACCAAAATTGGTAGACTCGACCCGTTACAGACACCTATGTAAAGTCGTTAGTAATAAAATGACAACACAATTCTAAACTACACAATCAGCAATTACAATGAAGCATCTGTAAATTTCCTGAAATTTAATTCTAAATTCATATTTCCCGGCTTCCTAAATAATTGAAACATTTATTAATTTAATCATTCTGCAACTCCGCAACTTACAGTAGTATTTCCTGAAACCAAAGTTATTTGAACTATATTCAAAACAACTCTAAAATTCATTAGTATTTAACCGTTGAATTGGGCGAACACGAAATAGCAAAAAAAACAGATTAACTAGATTAACTACCGGATTGCATTCAAATATCCCTTAAAATATCCATCCATTAAAATATCCTAAATAATTTAGAATTCGCAAAAATTTGAAAAAATTATTCTAAAATGAATGAGAAATAAGTTTATTTTATAATTTTTATAATTAAATATAAATCGTACCAGTATCTTAATAGCGGGATAATATGTACTCGTATATTAAATATATTTGAATGAGATTTCCTGAGAACCGAATAATTTTAATATAATACCTCGGCACTGTACATGTAGATTAATATTTAGGGTTGATTTGAAATTAGGAATTAATAATTATAATTCTTGTACTAAAACAGTCAAGATTGGCAACGTTGCATTTTATGACAAACATCCAGTCGTTGGTGTATTGAAGTATACAAACCTTCTCTTTCTTTTGAATAATTATATTAATTATATCAAATATTTCTAGCTTTTCAGTTACATAGATATAACGAAGTTGCCGATAAACAATTCTTTATGTTAAGATTGTTAAAATCCCAAATCCAATGCAAATAATATTTCTTTTTATAAAGCAAAAATATCGCTAATAAGCTGTGAGAAAATACTAGTAACCCATTGAGTGTCACAAAAAGGCAATTTTGCGGTAAATAATAGGATTCGTTACCAACTCAACATAGTTGCAATTAATCTTGCAAAAATGATGGATTATGAAGGAAATACAATATAGAAAACAGCTAATCATAAATTACCTACACTATATTCTCAATACACAGAAGAAATACGGAAACGGAAAATTCTATCGCTAATCAAACCAAAATAAAAATATAACAATTTATTACACAAACGCTGAATAATAGGATGAAGGAACATCACCAAAATAGCTCTATCCGAAAATATCCGAAATCAAAGCGTGGAAGAAACCACCTCTACAAACAATCGTAGTAAAATGTACCAAGAGAATTATGCAATGTCCATCCAGGAGCTAAAATCACCTCGAAACGATCCCAACAGACGGCATGAATCTTCCCACCATGAAACCACTACCATCCACCAAGCGACCTCCTGCCAACACCACCATTCAACAAAAACACACAAAGCCAAAAATATACATTCCTTTATATGTACAATATTCATTTTGCGCGATCTCGACCTGCGACAACATCCACTCCTTGCCGATGACGCCAACCCAGGTCGACAAGGAGAGGTCAACGTCAGCCGCCTCTCCACAACGACGGCAAAAAATCTCACAAAGTTAACAAAAGTCTAAATTATTATACATATAACAAATCAACAAATTATGAACAATTAAAGTCTAATCGACTTTCCCAATTCACAAATTGAATCATCCACATTCAAGAACATTTAGTGCAAATCCAAAGAAATTCGCCCATTTAGACAACGTAATACGAAGTATTAGTGTAATCCACTACAAAAATATAAATACAACCGTGAGAGAGCAGAGAATATTATACGATCATTTTGTTTATATTTTGCGCATCCCATATACCATATTTTCACTTATATGTATATCCTTAAATAAAAAAATTAAAAGAAATAAGGATTTCAGTACAACATGCAATAAAGACTTGATATCCAAATTTTAAATTAGCTTTTTGGTCGTGATTTGTTCAACTTTTCTAAGAAAATACCATCTACTCATATAACGAAATTCAACAAAATCACTGTGTACATAAAAAACTATAAACAATACGTATGCGAGAGAAAAAACAAAATTATAAAAATTAGAGACCACGACAGTATTTTTCATAGAAACAGATTACATAGAATGAATGCTAGCAACTGTCGTCACAAACTGTTTCATACCACAACAACACAAATAACTCATCCATACGATTCATTGATTATTATGTAATAAAATATAATGTATAATGTAAAATAAATTAATAAAAATAACACTTATCTTAAGCATCCTTTGTAATCAAAAAAGTCCTACAAATTGAATATTAACATACAACGCGTACGATGCATTCAAACAACGGTGTCGAAAAACATATAAACGAAATTGTTATATACATATCCCACACCATTGCAAGCGCACCGCACACAAATTAATATATTAACACAATACGTATAACTTTTCACTTTACTTATTACTTCTTTACACACAAATTATTATTAATATTATTATTTATTTATTTCATAAGACATATATTAATGAATAATATTATGATTAATATTATAATTAACCAATTATTAACACATATTTAAACTATTTATTTATTTATTTAAAGGAGAGACAAAAATCACGTCTTTCCTTTACGACGTTCAATCGCCGACCAGATCAAAATTAATGGTGCTACTGGCACAAAATAATTTACTTAAAGGTAAGAAAACTAAAATAACACATAACTAAAATTTATTAATATCTTATTTATCAATAGTAATTTCGGTCGGCGATTGAACGTCGTTAAAGAACGACGTGTTTTTTGTCTCTCCTCTAAATAAATAAATGTCTAGTTTAAATATGTATTAATAATTGAGTAATTATAATATTAATCATAATATTATTTATTAATATATGTGTTATTAAATAAATAAATAATAATATTAATTATAATTTGTGGGTTTTAATAGATAAAGTGAAAAGTTATACGAATTGTGCTTATATTAATTTGTGTACGGTGCGCTTGCAATGGTGTATGTACTCGTAGAATATGTATATAACAATTTCGTTTATATGTATTTTGACACCGTTGTTTGAATGCATCGTACCAGTGCACCTAGAATACTTCAGGCCACACTGATTTCTATGTCATCAAATTTATGTCTACAGTTAATTCTTTGAACTATAGACGGTAGTAACGTTCATAAAAAGAATAAACGAAAATAAACAGAAAATAGAAAATATTTGTACGAATGCTAAAAGTAAGGTTATGCCTTCCCTTAAATTACAAGAAATGTGTACTAATTTTGTACGTGTTTACATATTTAACACAATTTAAAATGCATAATTTTATAATAATATTATGAACTAATACTTACCAATAGCTTTTTATTAAATTTTAAAATATATTATTAAAATATTTTTCTTGGTGTTTGTTTACAATTTTTTTTTATCAATATGACAGATTTAACACAAAAAAAATCAAAACAATCTTTATAATTTTAGTGCTGCCTATAATAGGCAAAGAGGGAACTAACGACATAAATTTACGTCATATAGCAAAATTTTTGAAGCAGTGTGGCCTGTAGTATTCCAGGTGCACTGATCATACGCATTGTATGTTAATATTCAATTTGTAGGACTTTTTTGATTACAAAGGATGCTTAAGATAAGTGTTAATTTTATTACTTTATTTTACATTATACATTATATTTTAATTACTTAATAATCAATGAATCGTATGGATGAGTTATTTGTGTTGTTGTGGTGGTATGAAACAGTTTGTGACGACAGTTGCTTACATTCATTCTATATAATCTGTTTCTATGAAAAATACTGTCGTGGTCTCTCATTTTTATAATTTTGTTTTTTCTCTCGCATACGTATTGTTAATTGTTTTTTTTTATGTACACAGTGATTTTGTTGAATTTCGTTATATGAGTAGATGGTATTTTCTTGGAAAAGTTGAACAAATCACGACCAAAAAGCTAATTTAAAATTTGGATATCAAGTCTTTATTACATCTTGTATTGAAATCCTTATTTCTTTTAATTTTTTTATGCAAGGATATATAAGTGAAAATATGGTATATGGGATGTGCAAAATATAAACTAAATGCTCGTATAATATTCTCTGCTCTCTCACGGTTGTATTTATATTTTTGTAGTGGAATACACTAAGACTTCGTATTACGTTGTCTGAATGGGCGAATTTCTTTGGATTTACACTAAATGTTTTTGAATGTGGATGTTTCAATTTGTGAATTGGGAAAGTCGATTAGACTTTAATTGTTCATAATTTGTTGATTTGTTATATGTATACTAATTTAGATTTTTGTTAATTTTGTGAGAATTTTTGCCGTCGTAGTGTAGAGGCGGGGTATATTGTTTTTACTTAATTATGCTGACGGCTGACCTCTCCTTGTCGACTTGGGTTGCCGTCATCGGCAAGGGGTGGATGTTGTTGCAGGTCGGTAGAAGGCTCTGGAAGATCGCGCAAAATGAATATTGTACATATAAAGGAATGTATATTTTTGGCGATTGGGAGGGGGGTATACTTTTTCTCTGTGGTGCGAAAACTGGATTACATTTTGACGAGTGGTGTATGTGTGTGATTGGTTTACACCGGGGCGGCGAAGATGTGCTGCAGCTGTATTGCAGTGAATCTTTTTTTTTATATACGAGTATATATATTTGGAGTAATTTTAATGGGTTTCGCTCATGGTGAGTAATGGGTTGGTGTCTGCGGTTTGTGGTGGTTGTTCGTTGAACGTTGCGTTTCTGAACTTGCGGAGGGTTCTGTTCATGTGTGTTCTGTCGTTACCTGTATTTATAAGGTATTTTTAGCTGTTTTGATTTGTTTTGTTTAGGACTTGATGTAGTTCTCATTTGTTAGTGTATGAAGGTGGATTTGCAGTTTTGTATTGAATCATTGCCTGAAAGTTGGATTTGAATGTCCAAATTAGTTTCTTTGCTGAATGTTTCGGATGTTCGGTTGGAGTTTGCCGTCGATTTGGGGGGGGCTGAATCATTTTGGGAGTTTTGGTATGATCGGTCATACGCTGAAGTTTTTGGGCTGTAGGGTTGCCATGGTTCGTTTGTGATCTGTCATGGATTCGTCACGGCTTTGTGAAGCGTGAGTTTCGTTGAATGGTGGTGTTGGCAGGGGGTCGCTTGGTGGATGGTAGTGATGAATAAAGTCGGAAAATATTAATGCAGAATTAAATTTCAGGAAATTTCCAGATGTACGTGAAATAATAATATTTTGTTCTCAGGTTGCTGATTTAGAGAAGCAATTGTTAAAGACCAATACCATCATTATCCATTAAACCTATTAAGCCTTTATCCTTCCTCTAATAGATTAGAAGTAGATTAGAATTGTGTTGTGCCGTACGATCGCTAGGTGTCTGAAACCGAGTCGTTCTGTCCCAAAAAAAAACATTTCCTATCCTTCCTATTGTTATATGATATGTAAAGAGGCTGTAGAAATAGGCCCGGCGTTATCCGGGACACTTGTCCAGTACTTGGTCCTACAGTTCAATCAATCAATCAATCAATCAATCAATCTTATTTATCAACAGTAATTTCAAATATATTTTTTTAAATTCAAAACTCTAATTTTGTTTACACTACTAATAAATCTTAAAAGGTGATGTAAAAGAATCAACTGCTTCCCAACTATACGTTTATCATAATCCCGTCGTGTACACAAAAATAAGGGTTAGTAATTTGCAGTTTGTACGAAAATTTTATTTAAAATAACAAGATTATCTAATTCATTTTTAAGAACAAGACTAAACAAACAAATATCAACACAGAAATATGAATGTAATTATATCTCATCCAGCGGGAGGATGAAGCCGATGATCATAATAAAGTGATTTCGAATGAAACTGATTCTATTACAGTAGAAAAAGAAAATCTCATCAATCAACTATCTGGTTCTTAATGTGGCAACTCTGTTAGTTTGGAGAATAATGGTGGATTTACATATCCGACGATTTAACGGCGAGGCTGCTTGCCGCAGGAAATTCGGCGAACTCTGTATTATCGATGATTTACATATCAGACGATTTTTCAGCGTAGTTTTTCACACAGACATACATAAACAATATTTTCACACATAATTTTTAAAAACGCATGATGTTAAAAAAAATTGTATTCTATATATGCTGTGTCGTCGTATCGAAAAGATAAAGTTTGTCTTCGCTGTGCCGAAAATTAGGCGAAGAAGTCCTTTCTGATTGGTTGAATGTGCCACGTGGTGTTCGGCGGGGAAAAATTGTCGGATATGTAAATCCACCTTAATACTAAGATTTTTGCTATAGCTACAATATTGTATATTTTACAAGTTTTTCTTATATGTAGAGGGCGCAACAATTTTAAAAAATACTAAATTTGTGCACATCGACACAGCCATATCAATTAAGAGCAAATTAAGGGCACTACAAAATACTTCATTAAATATCATTTGTTTTTATTTTCAAAAGGTCCTACAAACCTTTGTAGTGAAGTTAGCGTTTTTTTATTACAAAAGAAATTTACCGGTCTACAATTTTACCATCTATGATTTTGCTACTAAAAAGTTTTAAAAGGGTGCCAATGAAGTGAGCAGTTGTCTTTTAAAATTTGTTACGGAAGCAGTCAGCAAGGAGGTTAATGAATTTATTTTTTGGAGTGACAATTGTCATGGGCAAAACAAAAACAGCATTATTTTCACTTCGTATGCTTATATGGTGAATAAATATCAAATAAGTATTTCTCATCAGTCCTTAGAAAAAGGGAATACCCAGAACGAAGGGAACAATGCACACTCAAATATGGAGCGTGTAAAAAAACACCAAACTATTTACATACCAGCTCAATGGTATAGCGTCATACAGAATTCCAAAATAAAGAGGGGCCCATATGATGTTGTTGAAATGGCCAAAGAAAATTTTTCTAATTTCAAAATACCATCAAAATGGTTGAACTTCAACCACAATGTCATGAAATAAAAAATTAACACGATAAAAATTATAGAAATAGGAATTAGCCATGAGGCACCTAATAAGCTATATTATAAACACCAATTTGATGAGGCATTTAAAAGGATCATTCTTTATAATATGGCCAGTCCCAACGAAGGGTCAAGGCGTGGCCGGACGAAATCAAATTTTGAATTTGGAGTACTAGATAATCCATTTGATGGGCCTATTCCCATTCCAAAACCGAAACATAAGGGTCTCATTGCTCTTTGTGATGGAAATTTTATTCCAAAATATTATCAAGGATTTTAGAGGCCACTAAGATATCGTTGAAGAATAAATTATTATTTTTTTTTTAAACTTTTATTTATGAAACCAATACAAAAAAGTTCCTAATTTCTGTTTAACAGCAGTTTAATTTAATTAGTAAATGAATTACATTTTAGTTATTTTTACACAATTGTTTTATTTTTAGCTAATCTTTTAAATTTACAAAAAGTTTCCAGTTTTAAACAATATTACCGGACTTAGTTCGTATTATCCAAAGAATCCTGATAAATATTCCAATTAAAAACATACCAATGATCTTTAGAAGATTTTAATTTACATCGGTTCCATGCATAAACAACCTAGTTTGACATACTCTTTCATTTTTATTAATATTGTCCACTCTAAAACAAATTACGTACAATATCTCCTAAACCAACTGGGCTACATTGAAAATGTTTCTACAAGAAGAAACCTTTATTTAATCGCTAACATTTCTAACGGACATTTTTTGGATTCTAAACACTATCTACCTAATATTTAACAAAACATACATCATAAAATTGCTCTCTGGAAAAATAATGTTTTTAACCTTCACTCTGTAGATTGGGGTAAAAAACTACCCCAGACCTACAAAAACGTAAATAAAAAACTAATTACTAAAAATTATTGAAAATTCATTTAGATACGCCTTCTTCAATTAGATATACACCAGATAAAAAAACGAGTTATAATCTATTGATTTTATTGCATTTTTTATCGTTAGAATGAAACTAAACGCATTTATGTCTACTGGGGTCAAAAATTACCCCATACACTTCTGTATAAAAATCATTACAAAACAACGCAAAAAACTAAAATTTTACTGATACCGACTTTACCGCTATCGAATATTTATATTATGTTGACTATTTTAGTGAATATTACTGGTTAGTGACAAAATAAATCATTTTTTGGTTTATGCTTCGTTCAATAATTGTGGGTTATTCCTGTATTGATAAGTTTTATGCTCCTCTATTCTATTCCTTTTTTCATTCTGTGTGGGATTTCTTAGCAATTTAGGAATCCTATGTAAGTGTACTGTTGATTCAGATGCGTATTTAGACTGTGTTATGGTTTTTCCTACATCTTTTACGTGTTTTTTTTTCAAAAGTTCCAAATTTTCACATTTTAAAAGAAAAGAGAGGATTGTCATCGGCCTTATTGGCCGACAATCATAATACATCACTACTGTGTTTCAAATGAGTTTTTCCAGAAACATTAATAAATATTATTGTATGTGAGACAAACAGAAAAGCCAAAGATTATTACTACAACATTACATCTACATCTGAAGCAAAATGCCCTGGGATTTGGTACGCTATGGACTCCGATGAAATAGTTGCGTTGATTGGAGTACTTATATACGCCGGTTTACGTAAACACTGGAACGAAAGATAAGATGAACTCTGGTAAACTGATAATCACCCGTCTTTCGAGCCGTTTTGTCTTTAGCGAGAACGCAACAATTTTTACGGTTCCTCCGGGTTGATAATCATCGCACCAGTAAAGACCGACTGAAAGAGGACAAATTGGCAGCCTTTAGAGATATTTGGAATATGTTTCTAGATAGTTTAAGATAATCATGTAAGCCATCAGCTAATCTCACAATTGACGAGCAGCTAGTTGCAACACGAGGTCGATGTAATTTCCGACAATATATTTCCAGTAAACCTGGGAAATGCAGTATAAAAATATTCTGGGATGTGACTCAGAAAACGCTTATCTTCTGAAAGGAGCAATACATATTGAACGTCAACCGAATGAAGTGAAAGTTTCAAACTTTTACTATTAGCTTAGCGCATCGTTTGGCTTTGCCGTATCTAAACAAAAGTTAAAATATCACAATGGATAACTTTTTTACAAGTTGTAGCTGGCAGAAAAATGTTGGAGAAAAAACATCGATTATTGGAACCATAAAATAAAATAAACCTGATCTGTCTGCCCAATTTCCAAAAATCGATGAAATAAAAAAAAGAAATATTGGATCATCACATGACATTAGTTAGCTATATTCCCAAAGCGGCAAAAAATGTATTATTACTGTCTACACCTATGTTACACAACAACACCACAATCGATAAAACCACTGGTAAACCGAACATCATAATCGATTATAACCCAACTAAAGGCGGTGTAGATACTTTTGATAAATTGGTTAAAACATATACCTGCAAGTGAAAAATTAAATAATGGCCAATGGTGCTCTTCTTCAACCTGTTAGATGCGGTGGGTTTTGCCGCTTATAATTTGCATAAATTAGCAAACCAGCATCTCTGTGACTCATCGGTTTTTTCAGAACGAAAAGAATTTCTCAAGGAATTGGCATTGCAGCTGGTGGATAATAAAATCAAGAAACGACTTGCCACTCGCAGGGCCTTGAAAAGAAGCGTAAAAATGGCATTGACTCAAATAGGATACAATGTTGTAGAATTGAGAATAGCACCAACCGCTCAAAACCAACAAACCAAAAGTCATAAAACACAATGATGCACTTTATGTCGACGAAGTGCTGACGTGAAAACAAACATAATTTGCCACTTCTGCGATAAACCAGCATGAAAAAGGCATCATTAATTTATAAATAGTTGATGATGAAATTGAACAACATGAAGAAGTTAGTGACTCTTCTTTTTAATAATTTTAATAATCAAAATTTAATGAATTAATTGTAAGTATATTTTGTTTTCTTGTACATTGAGTTTTTGTATTTTTAATAAATTAGAAGTAAGTAAAAATAATAATTTTTGTTATAGAAAATAATTTTTAAGAACAAAATACATTGGAGTATTTTTGACCCCATGCTTGACTATGTACAGAGAGAAGGTTAAGATAGTATACTTTAGAATTTGTAAAGCGATAAGTATATTGCCTTTAGATTCTCATTTTATTTCTGAAGAGTGCATTTGAACATATGTAAGGTTTTTTATTAAACGCGTTTCTTGTACATATACTCCGTAAACGAGATTTAACAGGTTTGATTTCATAACCTATCGCAATATAAAAAATAATAATAATAAATTTTGAAGCGTAAGTTAATGGCGAGCTAATGATAACGCAAACATGTAGCATCCATTATTATACAGGGTGTCCGCCGGGAAGGTATACTACTTTGTTTTGCCGCCATTTAGGCGAATATTAGTATTGACATTTCATACTTGACAGCCGTGAAGTAGACACGTGGCAAATTCTTCCACAAGACCATTTACGGCGCCTTACATATGCCAATAGGATGTTACAGCTCGCCCATGACAACCCCGATTTTCATGAAAAAATCATAATGAGTGACGAGGCACATTTTCATTTAAATGGATATGTGAATAAACAGAATAGTCGGTTCTGGGCAATGGAAAACCCTCACATTATTCATCAGTCACCTTTACATCCATTAAAAGTGACAGTCTGGTGTGCAATTTCGTCAGGAGGAATCATTGGACCTTACTTCTTTGAAAATGAAAACGGCGTAACGGTAACTGTGAATGGGGAGCGATATCGTGATAAGATTGAAAACTTTTTAACGCCACAACTGCATACTTTGGGCTTGATTAACATGTGGTATCAACAAGACGGTGCCACATCGCATGCAGCCAGGATTACAATGGAATTACTGCGAGAACTCTTTCCAAAACAAGTTATTGCAAAAAAGGTGATGTTGATTGGCCTCCACGGTCGCCTGATTTGACTGCTCCGGACTTCTTTTTGTGGGGATATGCAAAGAGCAAGGCTTATGCAAACAAACCAGAAACGCTTGAGCAACTCAAACAAAATATTCGTGATGAAATTAATGAAATACCGCGTGAAATGTGTGAGAATGTAATGAAAAATGTGCTCAAAAGGGCTCGCATTTGTGAGGCTAACAGAGGCGGACATTTATCTGATATTGTATTCCATACATAATTGCCGACATTAAATAAAACATTTATCTATATAAGATCCATTCTCTTTCATTTAATCAAAAACCATAAACAAAGTAGTATACATTCCCGGCGGACACCCTGTAGCTACTCGTAGATATAAGGGATTTAGCGAATACTCAAAACAAATTATCATAATGAGCACGCCCCCAATTAAGGTACCCGTTGTAACGATTCGATAGGGCACGCTGTTCTCCAATATTTTCCAATGATTTGTTATTTTTCTTCAAAACGAGTAAATCAATAAAACTTCAGAAATGTATGTGTAAAAATAAAATTTTAATTTGATTATATGGAACTCGTTACTTATTTCCCCTTAAATTTTTTTTGGTTAAAAAAAAAAAAAGAAAACGAAATGTGCTGATATTGAGTCGGGAGTTGATACCCAGTTTTCAGATCGGTTTGATATACAAGAACATAAATTTAATAATTAGCATCGATTGAGGTGTATAATTTGTCTATAAAATTTTTTTTTGTTGACCGAAATCGATCATAGCCAGTTTTGTGTATGATACGACGTTAACGTAAATTTAGTATAAATATTAATAAATTGCTGGTGATAAATATTAAATTACTAGAATAGTGGTTAGTGTATACGCAATCATTGAAAACGTTAATGAATATAAATATAGTAATAATTAACGATTGCGTCTTTTACAACCGTAAGAGTTATGGAAACCACATGATTTCTGGAAATCCCACCTTTTATTAATGGAATCACTTAAACTAGTTGAAATGAACATTCAGATCAAATTTCATGATTGTGCATACTCCGATTCAGCCAGAATCCCACATACAATATTTGAATGTATCGAAAAATCCGTATCTCGCACTTGCCAAAAAATATCTTGTCGTCTTCTTCATGGTAGAATCGAGACCTTAGTATACTACGTAATCTCACAAATAACCGTTGGAAAATTTGTAAAATCAAATGAGGACTAAGATTATTTTAGTTATCTGAACGTTTACAATGATTTCTCAAACTTGTCTCTTGAACTTTATCATAACCACAGTTATCAGTTTGTCAATTTTTACGTCAAGCTTCCTCTAATATTGATTTTTACATATCTTTCATTTTGCTATTTCATATGTTAATTGTACGAGTATAAACCATTAAGTAATAAAGAACTTAAAAATTTATCTACGATATCCAAAACTATTCCGTGTAATTTACCCTCTTTTTCGTTTCTTGTAAGCTAAAATAAAGCGCAACACAATCATCATTTTTAATTTCAATCTATTTTATATTAGTAAAATTTTCATTAATTTTTTGTACTTTTTTATTTTTTAAATCTGTTTGTTTTAAATAGACACTGCTCATTTTCTTACTTCATAATTATTATTATTAATTAGAATTGTATTAAAATCGATTCATGATCGATCAATAGCATTGTATTCGATCAGTAATGATTGAATGAAAAAATTGTACCGAGCGAATAATAACCCAATTTACAATCTGAGCCAATTTTTAGAAATTACCACATGGCTTTAAAAAAGATATTTTTTAATAATCAATCGATTTGTAGTGCTTTTAAGGAAAATGAGTTATTATGTACACCCTTTATTATTTACTCTTACATCACCCATTCTCATAAATTCAGTTGTAAGCTCTATGTCACCTATTCTATACATTGTTATAGAGAAGGAGTCGGCAGTGTTTATTAACATCGGTTGAAAATTCAAAATGTGGTTTAGTCCAATCAATAATGAAATTGCAAGCCTAAGATGGCAACGTAACTCCATAGGACACTTCTACTACATTTATTAGACCATGAAATTTCTTGGAGAGCAACAAGCTCCAACCGATACTCCTTGATGCATGTGTTACCATACCGTTTCGTGCCAATCCTTCTTGTCCTGATTCTTAAGCGAGGGTTCTGTTATATTTAGGCGGTATCCGAACATTTTGTTGTTAGTAATCGTGAAAAGCTTAATGTTTTCACAGGTACAAGTTATTAGCCTCGGGGCAAATCTTTGAATCGCCTCCTGCGACAAGTTTCGAAAAAGTGTGATGCTCGTGAAATTTGGTCGTGTTGAGCTGATCTCTATAAACATTGATAAATAGCAAATAAACCCAACGCCGTTATATGAGATCTCAAACTCCGCAATAAATTTAACAATAATAAATAAATTGGATTTTATGCCGAAAAGTAATAATTCGAAAATTGAATTGCACTTCTGGTGAAGCCTATAAATCGATATCCCTTATTCGATATTGAAATATCTATTATCGAAATTTTCAATCGACTGGCCACAACCAACAACAAAATATTTATTTATTGCCATTGGAAAACCTTAAGGTGGTTTTAACGCTTAAGGTTAGTAGTTCAGAAATGGAACTGCACGTGTATTGTGTACTCGTAATTCTATACACCTCGGGCCAACAGCGAAATATTAATTTTGTTTGCAAATATTGTTAAAATCAATAACAAGTCAATATCAATTAATAGTCGAAACAAATTAACTACTATCATGCTTGATCAAGTTTTGGAAACAAATCTAAATACATACTACATAGTATATTTTCCAAATGTCCCCTTTCCGTTGTAAGCTTATTTCATTCATTTTCTCCAAAAAATACTAATTTCTAAAACTGTTAGGTATTTTAATATTATTGAATTCAAATCACTTATCATCCGTATAGTACAACACATAGAAAAACTCAATAATTTGGACAAATCAGTATATATAGGAAACACATAATATATACAAAACACAAATATGTATATATATGTATAATAGTTGTTTACTGCGACCATTAAAAACCGATAACATAACATACATTTTTTCCTTTTCATTGATAAGTTTTTGATTTTTACCGTATCAAAATCCTCCAAATATTTTTCCCCAATTTTTGATTTATATTTCATTAACACACCAACATAAAATATGTATTACATTCAATGTAGCTAAATCCACCTAAACAGATCATCTTTCTTTTCATGTCACGTGTTTAATTTTGATATACCTAAAATGTGAAGGAATACTCGATCATGTACACATATTATTTTAAATAGTATGCATATACGAGTGTATATACCATAATATGTGCGTTTGAGTTTTCGTTTCATTCTGTTTTATTAAATATAAATGATGCGTAGAGAGAGATATTTTCAAACGAAAATAATAAATGGATTGGATTTGCTCATTGTATTCGTTTGTTTTTTTTTTGCTTACAGTAAACACCACCATATACTACTTTCATAGAATAATGAAAAGCCAATTTTGAAGAATAATTTGTGTTTTATACTGTACAAAGAAATAAAATATTTTTGTTATAAACTTCTACTCGATCATATTGGAAATACTGGACGGCAGAAAGAGAAAATATCGAGCAACGTAAATATTATAGCTCATCTTTTCATTTTGGCTAAACACTTTTTCCCCTACAAATTTATCGATTTTATTTAGTGCATAGGCGTGCCTTGGTAAATACTCATCTGTATATGATTATTTGTGGTATAAGTATAAATATGTTGGTGCAGAAACAAAGCAAAACTGAAAAAAAATTACATTTACATTGGATTGTTAGTGTAACCAACACATTCTTCATTAGTTATTTTTATATAGGAAACAGTCAATGAGAGTAAGATCAGGACATATTTAAGTCGATTTTGAGTTATCAGACATATTTAAGTATATTTTGTACATACGTATGTATATCTTTCATATAGAAGCTTATAAAAACAAAATGTTGGTTATCTGTTAGTACATTTTGTTTATATTTATATGTATACTGTTCAAAGCATAGAAATAGAGTATATAGAATGAATGTAAAGAACTGTCAAGCGTCACAAATTCGGAGGGTAAAAGAGAAAGCATATAAATTAACAGGGCCGTATTTAGAATTTTTTTCGATCGAATGCAGTGAAGTTAGGAAGTTTAAATTAAAAAATTATTTATATTTAATTACATTTTTATTTCTTTAATAAAGTACATTAATTATTTTTATTTAAATATAATATTAATATAATAAAAAATTATAAAATATAAAAAATATAAAATATAAAAAATAATAATTATAAAACCACTACGCTTATTTATTTCACATTCCTTTGAAATGTAATAAAGAAATAAACTTGTTTCTTTTCGTTAATTTATATGACCTTTGGTTACAAAAATAATTCAATCGGATATCATAATATTTTTCTATGATAGAATGAGCTAACAAATTAACGTGTTCTTGAGAATGACTATATTGATCTTCATCACTGAAAATATTTACACTTATTAGGTTGTGAAGAACGTTATAACTTATTTTTTTTAAACAATTTAGAACTAGATTTTAGTTGCGTTATGTTTTTGTAGTCCGCAATAGCCAATTCCCGTTTTAATACAGCTTCTGAATATTTACAAATTTTTAATACTGACGACGAAGGAGTTAACAGACCACCCTTATTTTCTAAATTGATTAGCGAGGTAGAGTTACATTGTTGTATTAATGTGCAACAGTCCTCACAATTCAATTTTCTAAATTAATATCGGACTATAAATCCTCCTATGTATTCAATAACATTAATTGAAAATTCACTTAGTATAATTGGGTATCCAAGAAAATCTTCATCATACATATTCGATTCGTCTACTTTTGAAATTTCTTGGTCAATAGAAATATCATCTGATGAGGCTTCAACCATTGCTTTTGCAATTCTCCATATTTTGGTAAACTAAAAACAAATGTTTACATTATAATTTCTGTAAAAAATTGTATTTACAGTACATATTCCAAAATAAAAATAAATTATGAAAAGCAAAGCACTAAGCACATGAAATAAAATAAGAAAAATGCGGCACTGGTAAAAAACATATGTTTATTAAAAGATGCTACCCACGTCAATAACCAAAATTGTTTTCTTATTTTTATCTGATTTATAACTTAAATTAAGGATAATTTTACCACAAATCACATTCTTTTCAACATAATTTACATTTTATTTTTTTATAAACACTTACCGATGGTACGAAATTCCTTCTTGAAATTTTTTAGGCGTATTTAAACAGTTTTTCACGAGACACTTCATTTTATTAAATGTTTGTAATTTTTATTACTAATATGATACACTACACACAATCCACTAACTATTTTAATAATATTTTAATTATTTTTTAATTATTTTAATTAGTATTTTCACGATTTTTTAAGAGCACAAAATTAAACGCGTAATTTAAAACAAAAACAAAAACTGGTTTGAGGGGGTTGAATCTTTGACATATGAGACCGCCATATGCATTTTTTATATAACCATCCTGCTCTGGCTTGTGACACGTGAAACAGCAAATCTTATATGGGAAAAATCATTACATTCATTCTATAGTATATAATTCTATGGTTCAAAGTTGCATTGCCCTTATTGTATTTGTTTTGCGCCTGCGTATTTATTACAATTGTTGTCCTTTCTTACACATGTACTTTATGGTATCAGACACAATATGATCTTAACAACAAGCGCATTACAGACATACGATTACGTTTAGAAAAAAGTGTGTAATAATTTATTTTAATAATTTACGATAAACCAACCGTTCGTATTAATCTTAAACAAAATCAACTTTTACAATTTTTTGTTTTATTTTTTGTAAAATAGAAGTAATTTTTATTAAGGTAGTGTAAAAACGTACATTCGTTGTACGTTCAATTTCAATCAAATGCTAAAGGAATCTCGCCAAGAATTTATCAAATTTTCTAATTTACTTCTATTAAAAGATTTTATTAATCAATTTATGATATAATAAGCCTTGTTTTTTTATTCAATCTTAATTTGTTTGCATAAAATTATCTTGAGAAAGACAGAACATTCCGTTGCAACGTCGGCTGTAAATAACATTTTTAAGCCTACTCCAATCAAAATCAAATTTTAGTAATCGATTACCGACTTTACATATCGATGGGTCCTGAAAATGTCCAATAATTTTTGTTTGTGGAATTTAAAAATCGGTAAAGATTAAAATTTTAACCGGAAGACATGCTTCGTAACTTGAAAGTAAATAGGAAATTTTTTGTGTGAAGGATGTCGAAGGGACGACAACTGATAAAAGTTGTTGAAACAGATTATACATCTTATCTTCATCTCTCTAGTTTTTACAACCTATGAATGGATTTTACAGCCTGGACTATCGTCCTACTACTGTCTTGAGTCACCATTCTCGGCCCCATTTTCGACATGCTATTATACATAGGTCTTCCTCTACGAAGTACACCGGCTGGTTGTTATTGGAACACTTTATTTATCATGCGTTGTTGTGGATACACTCAAACGTGGTTCGTATGATCCGATATTCCGTTTCCGCAAATTTATAATGGAACCAAAGATGTAACAAATGACCTTCCTTTCAAAAGTAGATAACATTCTACAGTCATTAGAGGTCAGGCCCAGCTCTCGCTTCCGGATGCCAGTACATATATTATGAGTACTTTCTAAAGGGATAGCTAGCCTGCACGACTGAGATAGACATTTAGATCGCAATAACATTGATTGAGCGTAGAAAACTATGTGTCTGGCAGCAATACGGGCTTTAATTGATAGCGCGGCCCCTAGGTTCTTGTGGTTGATTTCTCGTCGTCATGGTGAAACATTGGGTGATTCTGGTAAGTCAACATTTTGTAGGAAGTGTTCAATAGAGCTTTGCGACAATAGTTTCCACATTTAAGATGGTCGCCTGTTTTGTGCAGCGGACATATGTAGCACTTCTTGGTTGCAAATAGCGCTGATGAGATGGAACAGATTTGGTGCAAGAGTAGTGCCGCCGAGCTGAATAAATTCTATGGGATTCCTTTTAAACTGGGCGTCTTTCCATTTTTCAATCTACTAATAGCTACTTGCATTGCTGTGGGATATTCGACAAAGACTTCTTCTTCTAGTGGATTAATTATTCTAATGAGAGTCTATTCGTCATTCTTATTTAGCATATTTTGAAAATAGGTTTGCCATACTGAGAGAACATCAGCTACTCGTACCTTTGTTATCAGCTCCCCATTCCGGGTTTTGATAGCTCTACTCCTTGGGTGGAGGTCTTAATTTAGATTCTTGGCATTAACAAGAAAGTCTCTTGGATTTACTGGTTCCGCATGGAAGCTGATGTTTTCGACGCATGATCTCATATGTTCGCGCTTCGTCTGTATTTAGTCGCAGCTTGCCTAGCACGGATATATTCGGTTGGAGTGCTTCGTTCGTTGCGAGGCAACCATCTTTTGCAAAGTGAACTATGAGCAGTGATGCTTTATCTTTTAAAACATCGACATTCCTTCGACCAGTCTTTAGTGTTGCTATTATAGCTTATTATTATGCCAAAATTCCATCCACAAGGCTAAACTGTTGCCTGAGACTGATGATCGGAATATGTTGTACTTTTCAACTTTCTATTATATTCTTTGCAAGCTAATATGCAATATAAAATTTACGAAAAATAAATTATCTTGTCTACCTGTGGGTATCAGGTAATAAATTTATTAGGTATGTATCAACGTGAATTGTTTTTTTTTTTGAAATTCGAGAAAATATTTTAATTAAAGTTATAAATTTGTTTTTTAAGTGAAATGGCATCTAAAAAAGAATATTCACTGCTATCGTTACATGTTGTCGACAGAGTTCGTCATATTATACGAGATTTTTTAAATTTCCAAATGATCGAAAACGAAAATCGGTTTGGATTAATGCATTAGGCTTGACCAATGAGGCGCTCAAAAATATGCATAATTTTGTGTGTGAACGTCATTTCCTAAACGAAAATGTGGGAGTACATTATCTTACGAAAAGGGCAGCGCCCACCCTTAATTTAAAAATGGATTATGAAATCAACGAAGTTAAAGACATACCTGCAGCAGCCACAACAAACATGAATGTAGCTGATATTTCCAACCGCACAACACTCGAATTAACTTCTACAACGACGCAAACTGATCCATTGAATGAAGAGGAAAAATTTTTGAATCTCATTGACAAGATAAATTGTTTTCATTGCGATAAAACTGAAGATTTAAATGTTTGAAATAATTGCAAACGATATTTAAAAAAATGTGTGATATACTGTGGGCAAAAAGTAGTAAGACTTGGTAATTTAAATTTCGCGCGGAAAACCATTCGTCGAAATATTTTTTTTCTATGTTGGTATGACTGTCAGTGACATCTGTGCTAAATTTCACATCAAAATAATCATTAGTGTTTAGTATACGTTTGTCTTTCTGAAGTACAAAAAGTGCATTTGGCGATTTTTACAATAAGTGAAATTATTCAACAAAGAAGTTCCATTAAATTTTGTGTGCGGAATCAATTTTGTGGTTGCGAAACGTTCAGAATGTTGCAAAAGGCCTTCGGTGATAATTGTATGTTGCGAGCAAGTGTTTTTGATTGGTACAAATTGTTCAAAGAGGGTCGAGAACGTGTTGACGACAAACCACGTCTAGGACGGCCATCAACATCAACCGATGTTCAACACGTTAATAAAATCAAGGAATTGGTGCTCGAGAATCGACGATTAACAGTCAGAGGCGTTACTGGTTTCGTTGAAATATCGGAGGGATCAGTGAAAACCATTTTGAAAGATCATTTGGGCCTAAGAAAAGTGAAAGCACGATTGGTTCAAAAATCACTCAATTTTTTAGAAAAACAGCGTCGCGTTGACGTCTGCGAAACAATGCTTTTCGACCACCAGGATGTCATGAAATGTATTATAACTGGCGATGAGTCTTGGATCTATGCTTACGACCCGAAAGCAGACGATCAATCGGCCGAATATCGTGCCAAAGGTGGGCCGAAGCCGGAAAAACCACGTCGAAGCAAGTCAAAAATCAAGGTGATGTTGACAGTTTTCTACGGTTATCGAGGTGTGGTGCACTCCAAATTCCTTCCGACCAGCCAAACTGTCAACAAGGAATACTATTTGAGTGTTATGCGTCATTGGCGCGAAGCTATTCGTAAAAATAGGCCGGAATTATGGGTCGACAACTCTTGGTTTTTGCACCACGATAATGCACCTTCTCATACTGTATTGGTTGTACTTGATTTTTTCGCCAAAAATGCCACCCATATCGTGCCGCCATCACCGTATTCGCCTGATTTAGCTCAGTGTAACTTCTGGCTGTTCAGCAAACTCAAACGACCGCTCCGGGGAAACCGTTTTGAGTCAATTGAAGACATTAAACGTGAATCGTCACGCGCATTGGAGGCTATTCCGGAAAATGACTTTAACAATTGTTTCGAGGATTGGAAAAAACGTTGGCACAAGTGTATTGAGGCCGGGGGATCACTTTGAGGGGGACGAAATAGATTTGGAGAAATCAATAAAGAATTTTAAAATTATGAACACAGTCTTACTATTTTTTGCCCACAGTATTATATAAATACATATATATATATATATATATATATATATATATATATATATATATATATATATATATATATATATATATATATAATATAAAATATATATATATATATATATATATATATATATATATATATATATATATATATATATATATATATATATATATATATATATATATATATATATATATATATAGATATATATATATAGATAGATATATATTTATATATTTTTATATATATATATATATATATATATATATATATATATATATATATATATATATATATATATATATATATATATATAAATAAGGGCCATTTTCAAAAGTTTCAATATCTAACGGGACACCTAGAAATGTGAGGTTAAGCTAAAAACTTTAACAGAAAAAATATTGGGTCGATCGAAGGTGGTTTAATGGTCGCGACTTGAGCGCGAAGTTCGATAAAAACTGTATTTTTTCAATTTTTCACTTTCAAACGAATAGAAAAATTATATAAATTTTTTTATTAGCCTAAATAAAAATTGTGGTGATTAGAAGATATAATTACCTTTCCAAAACATCGAAAATCGGTTAACAAATAGCGAGTTTATTGTCAATTTTCGAAACTAATAAAAATCCAAGTAATAAACTGTTTTTTCTTAAATCCTGAAATTTATACTCAAAATTACAAAAAAAAATGAGTTTTATAGAGTCCGGATTTTTAAGTTTTAAAAATTCGCAAATATGTACCTAAAATATGTTTTTAAAAGTAACAAATATATGTTAAAAATTTGGGGCTAAAAATAAAACTACGATATAAATTTATGTACTGTTGTTGAATAAATCATTAATTCATTAATTTATTAAAATAAAAAAATATCACAAAATAAATGTTAAAATTTCTTATACTCGTTTATATATATATATATATATATATATATATATATATATATATATATATATATATATATATATATATATATATATATATATATATATATATATATATATATATATATATATATATATAAATATATATATAAATATATATATAAATATCTATATAAATATATATATAAATATATATATATATATATATATATATATATATATATATATATATATATATACATATATATAAATATATATATAAATATATATATATATATATATATATATATATATATATATATATATATATATAATTTTTTGAAACTTGTTAAACTGTAATAAAATAATTAAGCACTGATAATTGATAGTTTTGATTGAGAAGTATTGTTTTTGTAATTTCCATTTGCAATGTTTCCTTAACAAACTAAAATCATAAAATCTAATAAAGTGTAATGATGATCATAACAATCGTTGTTTGGGTTCAACATGTTAACAGTGGTGGTTTATAAATAAAAACAATTTTGAAAAACGAAATATATTGATGAACAATATTAATTTTTTTCAATATTTAGAGCATTATTGCAATAAATAATTAAATGATGTTTTAAATTTATAAATTTAAAATTTTGTCGGTTAGGTCGTAAGAAACTTTTATACATTGAGAAGCTTCTTTCTACTTCTACAGAGGTAATAGTAGCGTACTTAAAAGCCGCCAGTTCAGCAGAACCAAACTTTTGTATTTCGGTCGTCGACTTTCCACGTCCTTCCGATACATTTTGTATTGCACAAATAGCTTTTAGTCCAGTGTTTTTTGTAGAATAGTGTTCAATTTAAAGATAATTGTTTCTCCAACTGGACCGTCAATGTTTTTAATTAAAGAAGCTGATACATCAAGCATATTTAATTGTTCTGCTAACGATTTTTTGACGATTCCAAGCTTTCGATCGTGTCTACCAAATGACTATAATTGACAGTTATAAAAGCCAAATCGTTTTTTGGTTGGATTTTGTCACATACTCCTTTGCAGTTTTAATACTAATTGAGTTCTCTTCATTCAAAAGATTCATTAGTTTTATTAATTTTTCTAAATTCCTGTTATAGTATTTTACGGCTCTTCAGTCTTAAAACTAAAACTCGCGATGGCGCTTTTAAAAATACATTTTTAACACTCGATATTAAGCGGTTAACGTCGTTAAATTGAGACCGTATGGTTTCTGTTACTCTATGCAAGCCATGAACAACACATGTAACATGAATCAGTTTGGGATAGAAGACCTTTATAGCGTGTGCAGCTTTCACCATATAAGGTGCCGCGTCGAAAATAAACAATAAAATTCAGTCCCTATCGAAATTCTCGCCCAAAAACTTAAAAAAATCATCAAATAAAATAGATATAGTTGAGTGATTTGTTTTATCCAATTCCGCAACATTTAATAAATACTTCTTGTTTGCAATATTTTGGTCGATATCCAAAATTCTTAAAATTACGTTTGCAATGTATCGCCCAGTACTATCAGTTGTTTCATCGATGGACACCCAAATGTTTTTATCTTATACCGCTTGTTTTATTTCATTCATTTTGATATTGTATAATTCGTTAACGTACTTTTGTCTGATTGTAGATTCGTTCGGGACTTTTTCGGTTGTATATTTCTTCAGGAAGGACTTCAGCTGATTGTTGCAAAGCTTCGTTAAAGGAATATCCGCTGCTACAAATGCAAGACATAAATCTTCTTTAAATTTTGAGGTGCAGGAGACTGCAATAGAGCTTGGTAGAAGCGATTGTAACACTTTATCCACTCGACGTTTCTCTAATTCCTTATGTTTAGTACTGTTAATGTGTTGATTTGATTGTGGTTTCTGCTGAACAGTGATCGACTTTTCACAATGATTAAATAATTATGCCATTATGCTCACACACAATTAATTTAAATTTGCTGCTTATGCTTTGTTTATTTTTCGGCATTTTTTACGTTAAACGTAAGATTATTTTAAATTCTAACCTGATTTATTTAAAAAATAAGATGGTAGATTCAAAATTGCATATCAAATAAAGTCAGCTGTCAAACTAAAATAAAAAATTTACTACAACCCTCTAAACTTGGGGAATCGAAAACGAATCGCAAGCGAGAAAATTTATAAATGAAACACCTCGCAAACGTATCGCCTTAGCGAGGCAAAAGCGATTCGTTAGTATTTCGTTTGGCGTATGAAAATTAAAATGAAAGTGAACTGATTTGTATGTATTTGTATGTTCGTATTTGGCTTCATATTCGATTCATTTACGAAATGTTTTGGAATCAGAAACGAAATGCAGGTAATATGAAAACGTATCACTAGCGAACTGCTTTTTATCACGTAGTTACTTCGTTCAAAACAGTAATTTTAAAAGTAATTGTAAATAATTAAATAAAAATTGTTAAAATGTTGGTTTTATTTATATTTATTTCCGGGATAGATTTAATTTCATTTAAAATATCACAATGATTTATACATATATTCAATGTTTTATAATCGTGTAACTGTTCCGATAAAACAATACTGTCTGTTGCGTTTTGATTTTCGTTCGAATAATCACCTTCCTGTTCTTGAGTATTCTAAAGGAACTCCCATCTCATATTTTCTGAATTCTCTTTTTGCATCGAATCACTTGCATGTACAGTACTATTTATTTGGTGACAAATATCTACAATTTCGCGTCTTATGTGGTAATACACTGTCCATCTTCTAAAATTATTAAAAAAATGTAGGCGAATATACTTACAATGGCTCGTAATGCACGTATATGTAATAATTCACAATTTTTATCAATATTTCACCAATTTTAATCACTGTACTTTTATTATTTTTACTAAACGCGACTTATTACTTCGCGACTTACGCATAACAAAAAAGACGACACGTAAAAGAATATAATAATCAACTTATATATGAACGTGGTAGTGTTGGTGTCATATATATAAAAAACCGATTTACCTGCGTTTCGTTTTCGATTCGCATTGGTGAGGCCTTGTATTTATGTAGAGGGAATTAGACAAAAGTTATATTTAAGTGGTGCCAGATTCTAGAAATTGCAGAAACGAAAAGCTATTCAAAGATAGATGTCACTCACACGTAAATATTTTAACAATTTTATGAATACAAAGCTATTTGAAATTAGATGTCGTAACAATCAGTAAATTGATATTTTTCTGTAATATTAGAAAATTTTGATTGGAACGAACCTTATTAGTTCTCTGTATAAACTATTCTTTAGAGTCATTTTAAAAACAAAAAAAACGTAAAATATGTAAATAAATAAATGGAAATATATGCAAAAATATGTGGAAACCAATAGGGCTCTATAGGGCTCAATAGGGCTCATTCGCTTTTATTTGTTCAGAAACATACAGATATACTATCAATTTCACTTTGCAGTTCTAAAAAAAAATATTTTTTTACCCACAATTTCGGACCCTAGTTATAACGAATAAACAATGGAATGTTTATGATGTCATAACAAACCGTATGAGTCATAATGACTTAACATACTTGTATTTTATGATGTCATTATTGTAAAATACAACTAAGTTAAGTCCTTATGACTCATTCGTCTCATTAGTCATTGTATTTAAGTCCGCCCTCTGCATTAATTACGACCTGCTAGGGCCAATATGTTTCATTGAATCATATAATACACCAAAAAAATTAATTTCAGTTTAAATCCGAACCTCTCGAGAAAAGGACACAAATTTGTAATAATTAAATCTAGTCCGTTTAACAGTCTTATTAATATTTTTAAGAAAGTGCTACTAAAGTTGATAAAATGACAGTTAGTTTACGGTCCATTACAGAAATTTATCTTCTTGACCACGAGTACTGTGAAACTATTGGTGCTAAGTTACCCTCAAAAAAGCAAGTATTCTGTCTTTTTTTACAATCACCGTACTGTAAAATTAACTATTCGTGAACGTGCGTAAGAGATGCACTTATATCCAGGACGTGTCTATTTTTTGGTCAAAAGCACGAATTCCAGTGAAAAAGGAATAACATTCCATTGAAAAATTGGAACAATTGCATTTGAGTGGAAAAATCTTCTAAAGAATAAAAATAAACCTTGAAAAGATTACCGTGAAACTGAAATTGAAGAAAATGGATGATATTTTCGATATTACACATACCAATTCCTTGTCCATGATGACCAGTGAAGACGACAAGCGATTCCTCTGGTCGCAGCGTGAGAAAATACATCCCGAATATTTGGCTGGAGTCAGACAATATGAAATTGAACAAGAAAAGCGGAAATCGTAATGTATAGAGGCAGAGAAAGATCGTAAACGAAGATATCTTGAAGAAAAACTTAAATCAATTCCAATAGACTCCCAAGCATTATTATCGTCATCAGAGAGTGATAGCGGATCAATATCTGATAACGACATGAGCTTCGAAAATATTGATTTGCCCATGCTAACCGCAGAAGGAGTCCCTAGAGGAAGCAAATATTTCATTACTCCTCGAATATTGACAGCTTTGGGTAACGGGAAGATAACCGATCACGCAGCAATGCATTTAATCAGTGCCGTTGCCGAAAGTCTTGGACATTCTATTGATAAACTCGTTTTAAATCGAACAACACTGAGGCGTCTTCGTGAAACAAATAGAGTAGAAATAGCAGCATCAGTTAAATCGACTATCAAGTTTACAACAGGCGTAGTACATTTTGATTGAAAATTACTTCCGGAGTTATCTGGAACGGAGGATCGTTTGCGGGTGATTATTTCCCATATAGATGGAGAACAATTATTAGGCGTTCCCAAAATATCAAGAGCGACTGGTTTGGAAATGGCGGAGGCTGTTTTCCAAAATTTAATCGATTAGAGAGTACCTGACGATGTCGCGGCAGCTTGCTTCGATATAACATATTCAAGTACTGGAAGATTAAATGGAGCAGATATTATTTTAGAGCAGATTTTTCCTTGTCGACCTCATATATGTGAAATTACATTGCGCAATGCAATTGAATCAAAAATGGGCAATACATCAGGAGTAAATGTTCCATTATTTGTGCGATTCAAGAATGACTGGAATTTCTTGAATAAGGATAATCTCAAAGCAAGCACAGATGATCTCAACGTTCTTATACAATTAAATGATGTGAAAGATCGGATTTTTGTAAGAACGAATTGACAAAGGAACATGTTCGGGATGATTACAAAGAATTATTGGAAATCACTCTAATTTTTAGATATTAGAGATATTTATTTCTACAAAACACATGATGAAAAGTTGGCGATGGCTGTACTAAATAAAGCATCACATTCTCTTTTTTCGACGAAAACGTCTCTAGTGCAGAGAAAAGAAGGATTTTGCAACAGTTGGATATGATGAGGGATGTAGAGGCCGAGTCTAGTAAGCGCGTTGATTTGAAAATTGATGATGTGAAAACATTCATTACGAAACAATTAGCAGATTTTGTTACACAAAACACTGGCGATTTTTTTTAACGGTTCAAGATTACCACCTTTTTCTTAAACAAAGATCTGGACATGTGGCCTCAGGATGATAATTTCAAGAACGTAATGACGATTATCAGTCAAATATGTCGTAAATGATATTGCAGAACGTGGTGTTAAGTTAATACAAGATTTTAATAAGAAATTAACAAAAAATGAAAATGCCATGCAATATTTACTACAAGTCGTAAAGGACTACACACAGAAGTTTTCAACATATGCCAAAACATCCTTAAATGAATAGAAGATCAACTTAGATTGATTATTTTCATTATAAACATTAACTCATAATATCGTTGTATAGAAGAAACATTATGCCTTTATAATAAAACAAAATATAGTAATAAAATATCTTGTTTTTGTATTTTGGAAATTTGGCAATAATCTCACTATTTGCTTACTGATTTTCGATATCTTTGATGTTTTGGGAAGGTATTTATCTCCTCTATTCACCACAATTTTCATTTAGGCTGCGAAAACTTTTTAAATAATTTTTCTGTTCATTTGAAAGTGAAAAATTAAAAAAATACAGTTTTTATCGAACTTTTCGCTCAAGTCGCGATCTCTAAACCACCTTCGATCGAAACAATATTTTTTCTGTTTAAGTTTTTAGCGTAACCTCACATTTCTAGGTGTCCCGTTTCCCGTTAGATATTGAAACTTTTGAAAATAAGGACCACCCTAATATATATACATAAAATATAATATATATATAAATATTTTGTGTATATATACATATATATATATGGTTAGGGAAAAAGTTCGTGGCCTTTTTGGGTGACATTGAAACAAATAATTTTCTTATTTCAAATGAACTTTATTAAACCAAATATGTGCCATTTTGATCGATGACCTTTTGCCATTTTTCTGGTAGAGCTATGATCCCATCAGTGTCTTCTGTAGTTTAGAGGCGAAAAATAGAGACAAATCATTTTCGCAGGCCTGTTTTGAATTTAATGTAAAACCATTAAAACGGTTCTGCATGGACCGGAACAAATGATAATCCGATGGTGGAACGCCAGGACTATATGGTGGGTGCATCAAAACTTCCCAGCCAAGCTCTCTCAGTTTCTGCCGAGTGGTCTAGCGTTATCATGATGGAACACAATGCCCTTTTAGCTGATCAATTTTGGACGTTTTAATTGAATTGCTTACCTTAAACGCGTTAGTTGCTGACAGTAAAGATTAGAATCAATCGTTTGGCCAGGTGGTAGCACCTCATAATGCACGATTCCTTTCCAATCCCACCAAACACACAGCATTACCTTTCTTGGCGTCAATACTAGCTTTGATATCGTTTGCGAAGTTTCATCTCATTTCGACAATGATCTTTTTCGCACAACGTTGTCATATCTTATCCACTTTTCATCACCAGTAATCATTCGCTTTAAAAATGGCTCGATTTCGTTCCGTTTCAGCAGCGTTTCGCAGATTTCTATCTAAAACTTCTATTTCTATCCAGTCTATTAAATTGTTAACTGTTAATTCATGTGGTACCCAAACGTCAAGTCTTTTTTGTATCCAGCCATTTTCAAATGGTTTAAAACTGTTTTGTAATCAATATTTAGTTCTTTACCAATTGCATGGCAGCTAATATGCCGGTCTTCTTCAATTTTCTGCATGATTTCATCGATTTTCCAGTGGTTGGTCGACCAGAGCGAGGTGCATCTTTAATATCCATATGAATGAACCACACAATGAACCATTTCTTTGCTGCTGATTTTGATAACACACCTTCTCCATAAACAGCACAATTTTTATCGCAAGCCAGAGCCGCGTTTTTACCTTTGTCGTAATAAAAATGTAAAATATATCGAATTTTTCATTATTTATCTCCATGTTTAAAATGTTGTAACTTTTAATTCACTTCACCGATTTTAATGTTTTGTATAAAGTACAAGTTAAAATGTCGCCTTTGAAACACAACATAAGAATTTCCCGATACGATCAATGGTTACTGATATATATATGAATGTACAGCCATCTACCGGGAAAAAGGCCACGAACATTTTCCCCTATCTATTATTTTAATAACTAAATAGTTTAATAAATTATTATAACGGGTGACCGCCGGGAAGGTATACTACTTTGTTTTGCCGCCATTTAAGCAAATATTAGTATTGACAGTTCATACTTGACAGTCGTGAAGTAGACACATGGCAAATTTATTATGGAAAAATATTCGATAAACCATCGTGTCAATAGGATGTTACAGCTCGCCCATGACAACCCCGATTTTCATGAAAAAATCATAATGAGTGACGAGGCACATTTTCATTTAAATGGATATGTGAATAAACAGAATAGTCGGTTCTGGGCAATGGAAAACCCTCACATTATTCATCAGTCACCTTTACATCCATTAAAAGTGACAGGTTGGTGTGCAATTTGGTCAGGAGGAATCAGTGGACCTTACTTCTTTGAAAATGAAAACGGCGTAACGGTAACTGTGAATGGGGAGTGATATCGTGATATGATTGAAAACTTTTTAACGCCACAACTGCATACTTTGGGCTTGATTAACATGTGGTATCAACAAGACGGTGCCACATCGCATACAGCCAGGATTACAATGGAATTACTGCGAGAACTCTTTCCACAACAAGTTATTTCAAAAAATGGTGATGTTGATTGGCCTCCACGGTCGCCTGATTTGACTGCTCCGGACTTCGTTTTCTGGGGATATCTAAAAAGCAAGGCTTATGCAAACAAACCAGAAACGCTTGAGCAACTCAAACAAAATATTCGTGATGAAATTAATGAAATACCGCGTGAAATGTGTGAGAATGTAATGAAAAATGTACTCAAAAGGGCTCGCATTTGTGAGGCTAACAGAGGCGGACATTTATCTGATATTGTATTCCATACATAATTGCCGACATTAAATAAAACATTTATCAATATAAGATCCATTCTTTTTCATTTAATCAAAAATCATAAACAAACAAAGTAGTATACCTTCCCGGCGGACACCCGTTATTATTGTAATTTTATTTTAATGTGTTTTTTAATGTGTGTGGATATCTCCATTTATCAGCATATTTTTGTGTAAATTGTTTTCGGTAAATTATATTGGGTGAATTATGCTAGGGCATTAAAAATGATTCGATTATCGATGAGTCCGGACTCATTAGATTTGTGTGTGAACGTGAATGGTATTTGGAGACCAGAAACCGGTTTCGAATGAGTCCTCGTGTGAATTCATCTTATGTAATTTAATTTCATGTATGTATTGTAAATATATTATATGCATATTGGCGTTATTATTATTTATTATTAACTGCTTTTAATGTTAATAATTGGTTTATAATTTATTTAATTAAAATCAAATTTCAGAACTTCTCTAAAATCCATTTTAAAATATCCACTCGGTTCTGTGATGAAGATTTGACATTAGTTGGTTGGGATATGGCCGGGTTCCATTCAGAATGGTCGAATTGTAGAACTTTATCAAAAAGACACGTTAAAATTCCAATACAAGTTGACCTTAGTTTATTAGAGACCTAGCCCAGCTCTACAAACTAAATTGGAGAATTATTGGTTGGGAAACGGTTTGGGTTCTATTCATTATGGTCGAATCCCAAAATTTCGTCCAAATTCAGCTACGCATACCGAATTTGGACATTATTTGTTGAAAGATGGCCTAGTTCCATTGAGCATTATGTTAGAGTCCAATCCAATTCTTTGCCATTCTTCAACTAACTGCAATTCCAGTTTGACGGTGATTGTTGAGTAATGGTTAGTTTCATTGAGCGTGGCATAAACATGTCCTATGCAGTTTAATTATATTAGTAAATTAAACAAATATTCTTATTTTATTTCATACTTATTTAATTAGTAAGGCATTTTTGCGAAATAACCAAAATTTATTTGAAATATCCAATCCGGTAGTTAATCTGGCATTAAATAACATTAATAGTTTTCCAGGAATCATTGCCTTTGGTATGCTTCACTTATATTTTGCAACTTTATGAAAGATCTTTTTTTTTTTTTGCTATTTCCTTGGTTGCCCAATTAAAGGGTTAAATACTAATGGATTTTAGAGTAATTTTTAGCATAATTTAAATAACTTTGGTTAAATATTAATTTAGAATTAAATTTCAGCATATTTCTTTGAAATTTTAATTACTGATTGTGTAGACTAGAATTGTGTTACTAACTATCGACTTTGCCTAGGTGTCTGTAACAAGGCCGATTCAATCAATCAATTTTGTTTAGGAAGCCGAAAAGTATTTATGCAGAATTATATTTCAGGAAACATCATGATAGTGAAGTTTGTGCTAAAAAAATTAATAAAAAATTACACTGTTAAATTTGTTATTTTTCCAATTGGAATTTATTTTCAAAATAAAATTATAAAATTGGACTAATTCTAAATGTTGTGTCGTTGAATCTAGAAATATCTACAGATTTTAGCTGACATTTTAGCGAAGGTAAAGCATATACCTATTACTAAGATGTAAGTAAAGTATATTTTTGAGTTTCGTTCTATTGAAACTTATATTTAGAAATTGAGCATTTTTGACGGGTTTCAAATAATATTCCAGCCAATTTTGGAGATGTCCACGGGGTTTCACTAACATTTTCAAATAGATCATCCAATCTACTGAGTCTATAGTGAATATGATAAAGTTATGATGGGTTTTACTATGTTTTAATGATACTAGAAACTTCACAATTTTGATAACTATTTCAAGTTTAATAAAGAAAGAGCTAAATATATTTACAAGTCCTGGTCAAAAAACTTAAGATTTTTATACCACCGATCGTAGAGATGTCCACAGGTTCTCACCCACATTTTCGAATAGATTACACAATATTCTACCGTTATAGTGATTGGCATCAGATTCTAATGGGTTTTGCTATGCCTATAATAGAATTCATGTTTTTGTTCGTACTGCCGATACCAGAGATGTCCACGGAATCTCGTCTACATTTTGCTACAACTTATAATACTTTCTGTCTATGGAGCGAAAATGGGTCAATTGTAATGGGTCTAACAATGATTTTTGAATTTTGAAGTTTCGTGATTTTGACAAAAATGTTATTATTTCCTTCTACAATATTTTAGCAATTTCTCCAATTGGATTTTAAATTGACATTCCTAACCAAGCGACGAACCCGTTTTAATAGATTTGTAGTATATATTGCTCGCTTATGATGAAACTGTTTTGGTAAATAAAATTTTTAAATTTTTAACAAATTTCTTTTTTTTTTATGCCGCCGATCGTAGAGATGTCCACAGGTTCTCATCCACATTCTCGAATAGACTACACAATATTCTACCGTTATAGTGATTGGCATCAAATTCTAATGGGTTTTACTATGCCTATAATAGAATTGGTTGCCGATGGTATCGGCAGTATGAATAAAAACATGAATTCTATTATAGGAAGATTTTTTTTTGTAAAAAATTTTGTATATTTATTTAACTTATTAAAGTATGATTAGACATTTTAAATTATATATTTCGAAATTTAGTTGTTAGTATGTATTAGTTAGTATTTAGTTATTTTTGGCCATGCGCATGCTTAATTTTGAAAATTTATATTCTATATTTTGTAGTATACGTAGTTAGATACAGTAGAACCTCGCTTAACGAGCATAATTCGTTCCAGAATCTTTCTCGTGAAGCGAAACACTCGTTAAGCGATACAAAGTTTCCTATTTAAATTAATGTCAGATACGATAATGCGTTCCATGCTGAAAAAATAGTTAAAAAATTTAATGTACATACTATATCAATTATTCAAAGAAAATTACATTATGTGCACATTGTTAAACAGCGTGAATCATCTTCATCTTTTCATCAACCTGGAATACGAATTCGATTTACAGAAATCAAAAAGCATGAAATAAGTTTTATGATACATACCTAATTCTTTTTTATTAGAAAGCTGTCTAAAGAAAGTTGTTTTTGCCGACGCTTCAAAATTTGGTGAAAAGGCGATACAGCATTATCATTGAAAAAATTTGTAGTGCGCGTAGCCACTGCCTTATTGGAGTGATGCTCCCATGCTTTCAGCATTTCTCTTATCGCGCCAGAACATTGTTGCTTTCTTGTTACCTCCTCTTCCTTTTCTGACACACTTCCCATCACTTCTTGCTGTGAAACACAATGCAACTCCATAAGCTGTTCGGCTCTTGGCTGTGCTCTTCCACAAGCTCATCGATATCATTGTTATCCACCTCCAGTCCCACGATAGTGGCCAAAAACACAATCTCGTTGACAACAAGATGAACACGTACTCTCTCAAACCCCTCAAAGTTACATTCGACAACACACTCTGGCCAAAGCTTCTTCCAAGCAGAATTGAGGGTTCTCTTGGTGAATTTAAATTCAGGGAGGTTATCTTGTACGCCTGGAGGATGAGCAGGAGCCTTGTCCATAACAAGCGAGACATGGAGTGGCAGATTCATCTCAAGTAAATATTTTTTCACAGAAGGACCAAACACAACATTGATCCATTCAGTAAAAAGGTCACGTGTCACGCAAGCCTTTTTGTTGGTCCTCCACATCACATTTAGCCTGTTTTTCTCGATTTTATAGTTCTTGAAGGCTCGTGGAGTTTCTGAATGGCAGACAAGCAGCGGTTTAATTGTTAAATCACCACTTGCATTGACACAAAATAGCAGCGCGAGACGGTCTTTCATTGGTTTGTGTCCGGTCAATGCATTCTCCTCTGCTGTTATATAGGTTCGCTTTGGCATCTTTTTCCAAAAAAGACCCGTCTTGTCACAATTAAAAACTTATTGCGGCAGGTAACCCTCAGAATTTATGAGCATCTTGAAGTCGCCGATGAAATACTCTGATATTACAAGTCGTCGATGTAGACCGATTGTACGTGCGTGTTAGATCAGCTACGCTCACACCTCGTTCTCGATTTTCAATGATTTTACGTTAAGGTTATTGTAATTCTCTTATGGCTGTCTTCTTGTAGTTTTTTATTCGGTGACATTTTTGCAAGGGTTATTAAACTTTTCACAAAAACATCACATATAATACGACTAAACACAACGAGTGCTAAACACAGAATGATACAGCTAGCCATGATACGAGTATGTACGAGTATAATGAATAACAAGATATGCTACAAATATTTTTTTTTCATTTTCAATTCTCTTTCATATTTTTTTACGATTCAAGACTTTTCCCTCGTTATGCGAAACGTCGCTCGTTAAGCGAGTCGTTTTTTCCAATTTTTTCTACTGTACTTTGTACAGGTGAGATGCTACTGTACTTTGCACTTACTTTGCAATTATTTTTGCTCACTCTAAATTACCTATTGATCTTTTATTAATGTATTATTTATTTGATTATAATAAACCATCACATTTTGCTGGTCGGCGATTGAACGTCGTAAAGGAAAGACGTGATTTTTGTCTCTCCTTTAAATAAATAAATAAATAGTTTAAATATGTGTTAATAATTGATTAATTATAATATTAATCATAATATTATTTATTAATATATGTCTTATGAAATAAATAAATAATAATATTAATAATAATTTGTGTGTAAAGAAGTAATAATTAAAGTGAAAAGTTATACGTATTGTGTTAATATATAATTTGTGTGCGGTGCGCTTGCAATGGTGTAGGATATGTATATAACAATTTCGTGTATATGTTTTTCGACACCGTTGTTTGAATGCATCGTACGCATTGTATGTTAATATTCAATTTGTAGGACTTTTTTGATTACAAAGGATACTTAAGATAAGTGTTATTTTTATTACTTTATTTTACATTGTACATTATATTTTATTACATAATAATCAATGAATCGTATGGATGAGTTATTTGTGTTGTTGTGGTATGAAACAGTTTGTGACGACAGTTGCTAGCATTCATTCTATGTAATCTGTTTCTATGAAAAATACTGTCGTGGTCTCTAATTTTTATAATTTTGTTTTTTCTCTCGCATACGTATTGTTTATAGTTTTTTATGTACACAGTGATTTTGTTGAATTTCGTTATATGAGTAGATGGTATTTTCTTGGAAAAGTTGAACAAATCACGACCAAAAAGCTAATTTAAAATTTGGATATCAAGTCTTTATTGCATGTTGTACTGAAATCCTTATTTCTTTTAATTTTTTTATTTAAGGATATACATATAAGTGAAAATATGGTATATGGGATGCGCAAAATATAAACAAAATGATCGTATAATATTCTCTGCTCTCTCACGGTTGTATTTATATTTTTGTAGTGGATTACACTAAGACTTCGTACTACGTTGTCTAAATGGGCGAATTTCTTTGGATTTGCACTAAATGTTCTTGAATGTGGATGATTCAATTTGTGAATTGGGAAAGTCGATTAGACTTTAATTGTTCATAATTTGTTGATTTGTTATATGTATAATAATTTAGACTTTTGTTAACTTTGTGAGATTTTTTGCCGTCGTTGTGGAGAGGCGGCTAACGTTGACCTCTCCTTGTCGACCTGGGTTGGCGTCATCGGCAAGGGGTGGATGTTGTCGCAGGTTGAGATCGCGCAAAATGAATATTGTACATATAAAGGAATGTATATTTTTGGCGATTGGGAGGGGGTTATACTTTTTCTCTGTGGTGCGAAAACTGGATTAGATTTTGGCGAGTGGTGTATGTGTGTGATTGGTTTACACAGGATGTGCGGCGAGGATGTGCTGCAGCTGTATTGCAGTGAATCTTTTTTGATATTTGGAGTGATTTGAATGGGTTTCGTTCATGGTGAGTAATGGCTCGGTGTCTGCGGTTTGTGGTGGTTGTTCGTTGAACGTTGTGTTTCTCAACTTGCGGAGAGTTGTGTTCATGTGTGTTCTGTCGTTACCTGTATTTATAAGGTATTTTTGACTGTTTTGAGTTGTTTTGTTTAGGACTTGAGGTAGTTCTCATTTGTTAGTGTATGAGGGCCCGATTTGCAGTTTTGTATTGAATCATTGCCTGAATGTTGGATTTGTATGTCCAAATTGGTGTTTTTGTTGGAGTTTGCCGTCGATTTGGCGGGGGCTGAATCATTTTGGGAGTTTTGGTATGATCGGTCGTACGCTGAAGTTTTTGGGCTGTAGGGCTGCCATGGTTCGTTTGTGATCTGTCATGGATTCGTCACGGCTTTGTGAAGCGTGGTTTTTGTTGAATGGTGGTGTTGGCAGGAGGTCGCTTGGTGGATGGTAGTGGTTTCATGGTGGGAAGATTCATGCCGTCTGTTGGGATCGTTTCGAGGTAATTTTAGCTCCTGGATGGACATTGCATAATTCTCTTGGTACATTTTACTACGATTGTTTGTAGAGGTGGTTTCTTCCACGCTTTGATTTCGGAGATTTTCGGAGAGAGCTATTTTGGTGATGTTCCTTCATCCTATTATTCAGCGTTTGTGTAATAAATTGTTATATTTTTATTTTGGTTTGATTAGCGATAGAATTTTCCGTTTCCGTATTTCGCATTGTGCATTGAGAATATAGTGTAGGTAATTTATGATTAGCTGTTTTCTATATTGTATTTCCTTTCCTTTGACTAGTATTTTCTCTAAAAGAAATATTATTTGCATTGGATTTGGGATGTTAACAATCTTAACATAAAGAATTGTGTATCGGCAACTTCGTTATATCCATGTAACTGAAAAGCTTGAAATATTTGATATAATTAATATAATTATTCAAAAGAAAGAGAAGGTTTGTATACTTCAATACACCAACGACTGGAGGTTTGTCATAAAATGCAACGTTGCCAATCTTGACTGTTTTAGTACAAGAATTATAATTAGTAATTCCCAATTTCAAATCAACCCTAAATATTAATCTACATGTACAGTGCCGAGCTATTATATTAAAATTATTCGGTTCTTAGGAAATCTCATTCAAATATATTTAATATACGAGTACATATTATCCCTCTTTTAAGATACTGGTACGATTTATATTTAATTATAAAAATTATAAAATAAACTTATTTATCATTCATTTTAGAATAATTTTTTCAAATTTTATCTAGTTGCCTTTACTTAAATATTACCTTCCAGCAGGAAAGCCATTGACGACACACTAATTACTAATTTACGTTTGTTACCAGTCTGAGATGAATCGTTTATGACAAGTCTAATACGAGGTGACAAGCCATTGACGAGTCGCATGTGTTATGTCTGAGATTAATTGTATGTGATATATCCCCAGCAAACGTAGAAGAAGTTCCAGAACTAGTGCAAAAGTAGTGATAAAAGTATTTGTTTCCGTTTTTTCTCAAATTTTTAGTAATCATACGAAATTTTTGCGAATTCTAAATTATTTAGGATATTTTAAGGGATATTTGAATGCAATCCGGTAGTTAATCTAGTTAATCTAGTTTTTCTTTTTTTTTGCTATTTCGTTTCGCCCACCCAATTCAACGGTTAAATACTAATGAATTTTAGAGTTATTTGGAATATATAGTTCAAATAACTTTGGTTTCAGGAAATTCTACTGTAAGTTGCGGAGTTGCAGAATGATTAAATTAATAAATGTTTCAATTATTTAGGAAGCCGGAAAATATGAATTTAGAATTAAATTTCAGGAAATTTACAGATGCTTGTGAATTAATGCTTCATTGTAATTGCTGATTGTGTAGTTTAGAATTGTGTTGTCATTTTATTACTAACGACTTTACATAGGTGTCTGTAACGGGTCGAGTCAACCAATTTTGGTTAGGAAGCCGAAAAGTATTAATAGAATTAAATTTCAGGATAATTCCAGATGCATGTGAAATAATAATATTTTTTCTTAGGTTGCCGTTTTAAAAAGGCAATTGTTGAAGACCAATATCATCGTTATCCATTAACCTATTAAGCCTTTATCCTTCATCTAGTAGATTAGAATTGTGTTGTCTTTGTGTTACTAACTATCGGCTATACCTAGGTGTCTGTAACCGGGCCGACTCTGTCCCACTTAACTAACCTATCCAATCCTTCGGTTTTGTTATGTGTAAAAAAGGGTGTACGGTGGACCCGGCGTCATCCGGGAACTCAAGCCTAAGAACTTGGTCGTACATGCAAAATCAATCAATCAATCAATCAATAAACCATCACATTTTGCTACAAGTTAAAATTTCTATGTTTGCATTTAATTTAATTGTTTTTCTTGATTAATGGTGAATTTAACGTAAATATGGAATAGTGTTGTATTATATGGGAACTTAGGTCTACATAAGTATTGAAGGGTGATGTAGTGAGTTGGTGCAAATTTACTTTTCATGTTCGGCGGTTTACGTAAGCATCTTATTATGCCTCAACATTATTAGAACCACCCCAAGCTGAGCAGCTGTATCAACAAACCGCGTTGAGGAAAAAATAATTTCTATAAAACAACGGGTATATGGAGGCCTGTTGCGTTGACAGTGTTACAGTTGAATCCTGGCAGATCTCTACAAGCTCCTTGTAGTTAGACTACGGCTTGCTTGCCATTTTCTACCTCTTTCCAATAGTCGGTCAAGTTTGTAAAAAAATATTAGTTTCCACTTCATGGCGACGGCTTCTAAAATTAGTAATACCACGCGTCATGCCTAGTATAGTGCTTATCGATAATAACGTCAAGACTAAATTGCTGGCCTTTAATCCACGCTTAGCTCTTCTATGCGACTGCTTCCTGATAGGTAGAGCCGTGTTATTGGTAGCTTCAAATTCTGGAATGTATGTCGTCTCGGCTTCTATGGGAAGCATGCATAGTTTGGCGATTGGTCGTTTGTATACACATTGTCTTTACATTTAACACCAGCTACGTGAACTAGACCATCAGAGCTAGCTAGAGTCTCGATAGGAAGACTAAGTCGTTTATCAATATGTTTGTTTGCGGCGTTTTCATTTGCTGCGTTCTTGTAATTGGTGTAGATATTCAGCTGACCATCTTTACCAAAAGTCTTGTAGCCGTTGTACTAGATGCCATCTTGTGGTTAGAGGTATATTCTCTACCACGGCAGACGGTTGGCTCTTGAGAGCTTTTCCGATCAAGAAATGGAGTTAATGCTTTAAGATTGGATGGATCATTGAGTAAGAGTAGTGGGTCCTATGACTTTTAAGTAACCCTTTACAGATACAATTCCGGCTTCCCAAATGCCACCAAAAAGAGGAGCGAATAGTGGTATGAAATGCCAAGTTGCCTCATCGCCTCCAACGCAATAGGTGCCATTATCTGAATACATATCCGCGCATAAGCCTCGTCATGATATGAATCGTTGGTAAGCGGCAATAAAAGCGTCCGTTGTTAAGCTGCTAACGATTTCCATAAGCACGGCTTTGTTTACCATGCAAACAAATAGGACTCCAGAACCTTGAAGATCACCCATAAGTTGCCTAGCGTTTTGTTGTTGGTGACGGTAGCATATGATAAATTTCTTTATCACGAGTCGTACAGCGCGCCTTCTATCCAGTACCCAATATATATATATGTATATATATATATATATATATATATATATATATATATATATATATATATATATATATATATATATATATATTTATATCTTAAGTGTGATAGCATCAGCTGTACTCCTCCATGCAACATTACCTTGTGTCCGCTTTCGATGAGTTTTTGCGTAATTGGACTGTTTTTACCCAAAATAATGGAATTGTTGGTGGCTGTTAGGATGTTTGCGTTCTGCAGTCGCCCTTGTATTCGCAATACGCCTTTATCGTCTAGAATCGTCTAGAAATGGATTCAAAGATAAAAGCTTGCTGTTGTTCGGCAATCGTTGTATTTTTCTCAGACATTTGAGTTCCTGGTAGAAGTCTTCCTCTTGACTCATGCGGAATAGAATGGTTTCAGGCATAATGGCCTTGATTACTGGAATTGTCCGTGCCACCACTCATTTTAATTTGTCATAACTGGAAATTCTTTGAAACAATTCCTACCAGACGTTGGTTAAATTCGCTACTGCTGTTAATGTTACCTTCTCCTTGTATTCCTCTGGGAGATAGACTTGAAGATCCGTCTCACTGTTTTGCTCGATATTTCCAGAGAGTTCCCACTGAGTTGAATCATGTTGTAAAAACGCTGCTCCGTGCCACCATAACTTGCAATGGACTAATTCTCTTAGAGATGTTCCTCGAAAAGCGAAGTCAGCGATATTCTCGTATGATCTTACGTGATGCTAAGTCTCAATAGTTTAGCTAATAGTCTAGTTGCGTTTAACTCCAATAGAGGACCTGACAGCATTGTTTTGATGGGAGTCATCCGCGTTTTTTCCATTACAAGATTAGTGGTTACTTGTCCCGCCTCGTTGGAAGTCCTGCAATAAATATACTATACCGCGGCGTATGCAAGTTCGGATGCATTGACAAAGCCATGCAGTTCTTTTCTGCTGACCCTTGTTGTATTGACCCATCTAGAACTTTTATGTCCTTTGCAGCGGGAATTTCGTTCTTGTAGGTAAGACATTTTTTACCTATTTCTTCTGCAGCAATGGTGGCGAGTGCTAACCAACCAACCGGGTCAAACAGTTTTGATCAGTCAGCCAAAAGCGAAAGTTTAATGGCCGTGCTCTCAGCCATTTCTAAGTTGTCTACGTGGAATTGAAAGGTGTCTTTCTTAGGATTATAATGAATCCCCAAGGTTTTGTTGCAATCGTTTAGCTTTCACAGCACATTGTCGGTAGCTTGCAACTCTGTTGGTGCGTTAATAACTCCTTACTAATGGAAGACCACTTCTTTAGTTTTAGTCCACCTTTCTCGGAGAGCCCCATTATCTGCTGCATCATGACCAAGCCATGGCCTATGCTCCCGCTTTCTGTCATTTTATCTCCGTGAAAATCAGACAAAATGATTTCGGAGGCGATACGAAACGATCGCCGTTCGTCTTCAGCTAATTGCCTTAATGCGCGCACGGCTAGGATGCTGGTGCCTGTGGTCCCATATGTAACCGTTTTTAATCTTTAAGTGGCTATGAGGTTTGTTGGTTCCGTCCTTCATAAAATGAGTTGGTAATTCCTATCTTGCTCATGAATCCACACCTACCGATACATTTTTTCTATATCGGCCGTCAGTACATACTGATGTTTACGCCAACGAAGGATTATATCCGCCAAATCTTGCTATAGCTTTGGACCAATCATCATTTACTCATTAAGGGACGATCCATTTGTTGTTTTGGGTGATGCATCGAGCACTAAACGCAGTTTGGTCGTAGTGCTATCCCGCTTCATTATGCCATGGTGTGGAATATAGTAACTATTATAGTTTAGGTGCTCTTCTACCTTTCGAAGCAACTCCATATGACCTAAGTCTAGATATTCTTGCTTAAAGTTTTGGTATAGTTGTTTAAACGGGACGTCTTCTTAAACCTTCTCTCAAACCGTTGTAATAAACGAGCGGTAACCGTTTTTTTGGATTCCCCACATCCTCCTTGAATAGAATTCTCACGGTGTACCTGCCGTCATCGTTTCGTTGCACTATTGACGAAAAGTATTATTTCGCCCTCTGCTCTTCTTCGGTACGGACCCTTTCGTCTGGAATATTGTCGTTTTCCACTAACAGTTTTAGTTGATTCTCGATGGCATTAGTAGTCACCATGGTGAGCTTTTTTCCAGAACGTTGACCCATGTTACCCATCAAAATCCAGCGCAACTCAGTTTCTTGGACCATCGAATCGTTGAGATACGACTTAACTATGTATATAGTTGATGGCTATGAACGTATAATTATTAGGTCGATAGGTTGTGGATGGTTGAACGGCAGATCGGCCAATTTTAGTCTATTCAGGTGAGTCTATTTGTTGTCGTCAACTTTGCCTTGAGGAAGTTGACGATCCGGAATATCTAACACTATAGTGCCTCGATGGCTACGGTGAACGTCCCTGGGAAGTTGGGTGATAGCGTAGTGTTAACGGCATGTCTGCATACTCCGGCCACTTGATTACCAATGCCGGAAATTTTTATTTTAATTTTCTTTTTTTTTAAATTGAAACGATTTACGGCTCTGGATGATATTAGTGTTACCTGGGATCCAGGATATATCCGGGCTCACAATGGTACGAGCTGACCGTTAGCGGTTGATGCCTGGACCACGGCAGTTGGCAATAACTTTATTGCGTGTGGTATTGTGTTTATCATTGTAGAGTACGTAGCATTCCAAGGCGGAATAATTGAACTTGTCGTGACCCTCCAGGTATCACACATAGAGTTGTGAATGGTTGAACAATTTAGGGGTCTCCAAGGACGGCATATTTTTGATCTCTAATTTGTGGTTTCCTTTACAATTGGGTACTACGCAGCGTACTGAAGCTGTTGCGACATTTACACGTTTGAGCGGTTGGTGAAAGGCTTGTTTTTACTCATAGCTTCTAAAGACTGGAATTGCCGTTCTAAAAAGTCAAACAACACGTTCAACGTTGAAATTTTCTTGGGTTGTTTCAGATTTCTCTCAATCAGGCTTGTTGACTCTGGATCGAGTCGTCATACATCGTGCGAATTTCGGGGCCTGTTGATTGTTGCAGCGTGGACATCGACAGTAATAAATTGAAGTAATTGCTGGATAGCAACCTCCTATTGTCATATCTAGCTATTGCTTCCCACGCCATATCATAATTTTCAACTTTCGCAGCTAGATGAGCAAAAGGGAGCCTTTTGCAGCTTATATTTTAAATAGGTTATTTTCAATATGTTGGTATGTAATGTAACATTATCATGAACTATTTCTATGAACAGATCTTTGAACGAGGACCATTTTTTGTAATCGCCATAGAAGGATGGTATTTCTACTTGTGGCAACTTGACCTTTTTCTCTACGTGTGGTTTACTCTTGATACGTTCTACCAGTTCCTGACATTGTCGTAATCGTATTATCATATTTTCCACACTATTCTTTATTGAAAGAAATAATTTGTTGTCTTGGACTTCTCATCCATACTGGATGTAATGGTTCAGTTGTGGTCTCATGATGCTCGTTACTACTAGACTGTGGTTAAAAATCAAGTTTCTTAAAAGGCAGAGGGTTGTTGGATTGTTGATCACCCCTGTTTAAGCTGTAATTAAACCTAATTCCGTTATCAACCCATCCCAACAAAATCTACTTCCTCATCGGCATGACCTCGAAGATAATATCTTCAACTACACCCCATTCATGCCTCCGTCATGCCGGCTTTCTACATTTCGCCTTTGCATTTATTTATAGTGTTATCATATGATTCATTCACCTTAGAATTTTTCATATGTGCCACAGTTAAGTAAACGCAAAATATGTACATGAACGTAATTTGATTACGTTGCCTATGTACATAACAAATGTATTTGTTTTATTTACTAGGTAAATTACAATGCCCGATGCAAATATTGAAAAGCATTGTGGTTGTTGTAGTTCGAACTTCCTCAACGGATGTATTAAAGAAAAAATATTTTCGCGTGGATAGATTCAGCAAAATTGATGTCACGTTGGTGTACAATTTTCGTAGGAATTTTTTGTGATGAGATCGCAAAAAGTTTCCTACGAAACTCAAAAAGAGGTACAACATTTTGCTTGTTTGGATCAGTCAGTTTTTAAATAGACCAACGTGTGGTCGATAATTTTTTTTGTGTTTGAGTGAAATTGTGTTTTTCTAAATGTTTTTTTTATTGGTGTGATTTTAAGTAAAATAAAATAGTGAACTTAATAAACTGTGTTTGTTGTTTTTGTTTTTTTTAATTTTTAGTTTTGTGTTTTTTGCGGGCAGTTTTTTCGACTTGGTAAGTATAGGAGTTTAATTAACCATTAAATAACGATAGTGGGTTGATACTACTGACAGTAGAAGGAAATTGTTGACGGTAAGCGGCTCCTTTCCTCTCTGCTGTTCTTGGTAGCATACCACTATCATATTTTTTTACTAACTTATTTCCTCATTAGGGCTCATGGGCCAGATAGTTTTAGTTAGAGTTAGGTTAGGGTAAAATGTTTGTTTAAACATTTCACATGTACAACGACAGTCAAATTTCCTCCGCACAATGGGTTGATAGGTTGGTCCACTACTTCGGGGTCCGGATACCCCAATTCACTTTCCCTCCATTTTTAATTAACCATTACTATTATTTTTTTTAATGCGTTAATCTAGGCCACAATCTGATGGTACCCCTAAACCCACACCACTCCCTCTACCCAACTGAGCTGCGGGAAACGATGCCGCGTGGGGTACTGAACAGAGAGTGGCAAATCTGTGAAACTGGGTTGACTTTAGCGGCGGCTAAAGTTCTAACCCGTTTCAAAGTTTGGATCCTGATTTGCTTGATGGCTCTCCGAATGAAAGTCGTTATCGTTGGAATCAGGCTGAGAATCTGCTGCCCAGACTACGTTGTCGACCGATGTTCCGTTGGAGTGCTCAGAGATTATGCGTTCAAGCGTTGGCGCATGTCTGATAGAAGCCAAGTGCATTCATTCTGCGTAGTTTTCCTAGTAGAACGATATGGATACGATTTTCTTGTTGAAGGTGATTTCGCTAGAATCTTCTCGTCGTTTGTAATGAACTCCTGATGTGCCGCCTTCACAAATGCTATTTTCTTTTCCAAATAGCTTTTTGTTTTTCGGGAATGACCGTCCTTTTTATAATTGAACAGCAACTGACTTATGTTGATAGTAATTTCATATTGTGCGAGTCCTCAGACCTGCCAACGATAGAGGAGACTAACATAGCGACATTTGTGGATGATACGGCCATCTTAGCAGTTGTTAATTGCATAGAAGAATCTACAAGCAAATTGCAAAGAGCTACTAATATTGTCAGTACCTGGACCAAGAGATGGCGAATAAAATTTAATGAAATAAAATTTGTTCACGTAAACTATATCAACAAGAAGGTCAACTGGATACCAGTAGAACTGAACTCTCAGCAAATTCCCTATGCAAATACGGCAAAATATCTAGGCACGACTCTAGACGCGAAACTAAAATGGAAAGAGCATGTGAAAAAGAAAAAAGAAGAGTTAAACATCAAATACAGAAAGATGGATTGCCTCTTAGGAAGAAATTCTGAGCTAACTCTACATAATAAATTACTACTATACCGACAAATCCTAACACATGTGTGGACTTACGGTATTCAGCTCTAAGGCTGTACAAAAAAAAACAATATCATCATAATTTCAATATCATCCAGTCATTCCAAAGCAAAGTCCTTCGTGGAATAGTTAATGCACCGTGGTACATAAGAAATGACAACCTCCATAGAGATCTGAAGATGGATTTTGTTAGTGAAGAAATAAGCAAACACGCGAGAAAACACATGCACCGTATTAGTCTACACCAAAATGTTGAGATATGTCGTATGTTGGATGATTCAAACCCAGTAAGACGGTTGCGAAGAAAGAAACCGCATGATCTACAAGATCCAATCAGGATCGACTAAAAATATAAGAAAATTGTAAAGGGGTCTAGCCGAAGGGCTACAACCCTCCAAACAAGAATTATAAATTATGAAAGATAAATTACTAGATGATTTGTAAATCAGTTGTAATAAATAAATATATATAAAAAAAATGTTGTGCGAGCAATATTTATTCCATGTTCTCAGTAAATCTCGAATGGCCTGTTGTTGATTGACTGAATGTGATTCGAGTTGCTGCCGTTCGTTGGTGGTTGGCATAAAAACATCGATGATGTACTGTGACGTGAGTGAAGATTGATAGCGATTGATCCGAAAATACTAGGATTATTGTTGTTGTATGCTGTTCGCACCCGTTCAATATTGTGGTTCGGCAGCTCTACTCGAAACACCAAGCCAATGATTTGGTTATTATAGACTGGTTGATACGACAGTTGTCGTATATCGTTGTTGTTGGACCACCCTATGTGTACTATAGTTGAATTCGAAACACGTTGTGCCGAGATGAGGCTCGAAGGACCAATGTAAATTGTAGCTTAACTTCTAGAATTATTTGAGTTCAAATTAAACCACTATTCTTTGCTGTGGTGTAAATCGACTACCGTTACTTTACTTGCAAACGAGGTATACAAACAAAGAATAAAACAAAAATAAAATAGTTTTCCCACCAAACCAAAAAACTATGAAAAATGAAAGCGGATGTATCATTTTCACATAGACGATTTGTCTTGTCTATGTATATCAAATCATCCGCTCACACGCTGTACAATTATTTGCCTTGGTGAGAGAAAACCTGTTCATGATTGAACATTAACAAAGACAAACGGCCACCATTATCACGATTATGAATTAATTATCTAACCACGCGATCCCATGCGTATATTATAAATCACATACATTTTTTATTTATCATGTTTATCACGCAACAAGAGTTTTCTTGAAACACAGGGATCCTTTGGTACTTTATAAGATTTATTTGCATTGATTGCAAACGCACATTGTCACTTCAGTGTGAATCAAAAAAATAAAAACAGAACAGCTGGTCTTGTTCTCTAATAGAGGGGCAAACTTTGGTCAGGGTGGTTCAACTATTTGTTTCTTTCCTCAAAAATATCCCAGTATTTTAATACAGCGAATTTTTTTTTTTTGTAATTTTTTTTTGAGAAAGGCTTTTTATAACTTCGGCATCCACGGGCGTCGTTACACTTCCACAAATAATGTTTATTTGGAATAGAATTCGACATTTTCAAGGAGTTAAAAATACTGGTTGATTACAGTTGCTTTGATACTGAAATTGTCTTGCAACTGGCTCAGCTAGACGCAGACCAATCCTTAATAACAAATCAAACCGTTTTGTTAATTTCACTTTCTTTCTTGGACGCAATTGTTATTTATTATTGTTTATAAAAAATCCTCTCAATCAACAACAATTAAATTCATTCAAATTAAAGTAAAGTTCACAATTACAAATTATAGTGCGTTTTTCTATTCTTTCCCTTCCTTCCCCGTTTACTCTCCATACCCAAAAAAGAAGCGATCTTTTTTTATAGAAACAAAATAAATCCAAGGCAGTGTGATAAACGACTTCTTCACAGACTCCGTTTCGAAATTAAACTTTTATTTCCGATTCTCAACAATTACACTTCAATCAAATGTCGCATACTGGGTTTGATAGCTAACATAAAGTTCTATAGAATACCAGTATTGCCCGACACCTATGGGGAAGGGGCGGAGGTATTTTCACACACCTAATCGTTCACGGTGGTATACAGATGGTAACGGTTATAGTACTTTGACGGAATATGTTTAGCTGTACAGCTACACATTATAATGGAGGTGGAGTTTCCAACGCTTGGCTTGAAATGTTTTTATCAACTACAATTAAAATGCCTCCTCCTTGCCCTGATATTTTAAACTATTATAAGAAGACCGGTAACAACGGTAAACAACAAAATTTGAGGGAAAAAAACTCGATACTATTAATTCGATGACATTCCACGAGATGCTGAAGTCAACTTGGCATTTGTAGTTATTCCAGAAATTGAGCTCGATTTTTTATACAAAATGTAATCTCTGGTAAAACGATCATTAGGTCTTGGTTCATTTATGTGACAGTTGGAACTCGATATTTGAAATTTTGAATTAGCTAAATTTTTAAAGTAATCATCAGTATTAGACGTGGATATTCTGGATAAAAATAACCATTTTTTTGGAGTCATAGCGGATATAATTTCACTAGCATCGTAGGCTGCGTTATTTGGCCTCTTGAGAGATCTGCTTGGTGGTAAATTTTAATTCTTTGATCAATTTTCTGGCATAAATTCTCTATAACCTTGCGATGAGAAGCAATCTCCTGTTCTGTTGTATGTAATATGTACTCGCAAACAGAATCATTACACATTCGTTACATATTTTTATTTTTCATTTCAATATTTGCAGTTGCTCGATCAACAGCAGCAAACCGGAAAAAAATTGTAGTGGTTTTTTTATTTACATTGGTTTGCTTGAGCGCATGTACTTCATCTTGTTTATATATATTTTTTATTTGATGTGTCAAATGCGGTTTCGTATTGTATAAATATTTGAAAATGAAAAATCAAAATCATAGTAAACAATCGATTCCACTGCTCAAAGGCAAGCGAATAGAAGAGGTGAGTTAAACGTCAGCATCATACATAGTCAACCGGTTCAACCGGAACTATTTCTTTTGATACTTGGCACAAGAGAGAAAAAATACAATACAAATATAAAATTGTATATTATACAATGTATATGTACACAAAATTATTGCACAGCTCGCCAGCTCGCGCTGTCATTTTTGGTACAAAATCGACACTCAGATCGCAAAATCTATTACAAGTTATATTAAGTGTAGCCACTTCTATTGATTAATGATATTTACATTAATTCGACATTATAAACAGCGATAAATGTATTTAATCCAAATACTAACCATTTCAATAAATATGAACAGTCTCCAAAATTAAATAAATAGGGCTTCAAATATAGTGTCACGGATACAGTGTAGAGAAGTTTTTGACAGCTCAATCATCAATAATTAGAAATTCGATTCACAAATTTCCAAAAAAGCAGTGAATATTCATATAGGTAACAACTTCCGTAGTGCTATTAAGGTTATAGCGACATAGTATATAACACTAAAAAAACTATCAATTTCTGTTGTTACTATTTTAAACTGAATATAATAATGACAAACTTTGACAATACGATTTCTATTTTAACTAAGACACATGATTTCATACTAGATAGTAAAATATTAAATTTTATGTATGTGGGGGATATGGCCCATACAAGATACAATCAAACACTAGATCGTATGATTTTAAGTAATAGAAATGTAATGCTAATGAAAAGTAAATGATTAAAACTATTAAACGTCCTTTACCATCTACGAGTAAAAAATTATTATTGCTAAATGTAACATCTGAAGAATCAAAACCTCCAAAGTCATCGTAATTGTCGTTATTATCATAGAAAAATAACTTATAACCACAGTTTTCTCTTTTTTATAAATCTAGAGATAAAAATGAGTTGACACAAAACTTCTGATAATTCCAATGTCATGATTGTTTTTGTGACTACATTACCTATTCGCAAAATCTTAAATATAAGTCCTGCTCTAACTCTCATTGGCAGATATTCATATAAAAATAACTTCCGAAGATTCGTTTGATTTTTGTTTTCCATTTTTTGTTTGTTTCTGCAAGTAGATTCTGGTATACGCATTATATTTATACAGGGTGTCCAAGAAGGAATGGAGAAGCCTCAAGCACCTTATAGTACCTAAGATAAATCATTTTTTTAAAAAAGTCCATTTTTGTAGGTTCTCATACATTTTTTTTTCACCAAAGACGGCCATTTAGGTTCTCATACATTTTTTTTCACCAAAGACGCTCAAACTTTTATAATAAAAAAGATTTACCACATTTCATGCTGAAAATTAAAGTTTAGATATTTTTTTTCAAAAAAAGTGCAAAAGCTACTCATACTATTAACTGCATATCTATTGGTATAGTCCATTAAGAATATTATAACACCAAAAAACCGATGAATTTAATTTATTTGTAGCCGTGGTGATCGGAAACGTAAAGTAATGTGAAAAAATATATTTATTTTTGTATTTTATTTTGAGCGCCCAATAGCTCTACTATAAGGTACTTCAGGCTTATCCATTCATTCTGGGACACCCTGTATAGGGAACAAAATAAAGTATCAAAACAAAAAATTAAAAATCGCCGGTGGTCGGCGATTGATCGTCGTAGAGGAAGGACGTGTTTTTGTCTCTCCCTTAAATAAATAAATAATTTATTTTAAATGTATTTTAGTTTACTAATAAATAAGTAATATTGATATAGTGTTGATATATTTAATAAATAATAACTTCAATAATAATTTACGTGAATTTAATAAGTGAAGTGAATAGTTGTACGTATTGTATATTTATATTAAACTGTGTACGGTGCGCTTGTAGAATATGTACATGGCGGTTTTCGTTTATATGTATTTTGATACCGTTGCTTGAACGCAACATACACTGCGTATGTAAATCTTCAATATGCATGAGTTTTTTGATTCCAATTGATGCGATAAGTGTTTTTCATTTTTTTCATTGTTTTAATACATATTTTTCCGAAATAAATTTTAATTATATAAAAATATATATTTTAACTGTTTCTATAGCAGTCATTTGCGCGAACGTATTAAGAGAAGAGCGTAAAATAAAATACCATTTAATTTATGTTTTGGTTTAGTATATTCAATATATACATACATTTCTATTTTGTTTTTAGCGCTTCTTTGCTGAGTAAGAACTGAGAATAGATTATTATGATCGTGCTTTATGGCGCTATTCCATGGAGAAAACAGAAAAATTTTGCTGAACATCGGACAAAGACAAGAACCAAAATTTACATTAGAGCGACTAAGACACAACATTTTTATTTTATGGTAGAAAAAATTGGGGAAATTTTGAAATCAACAAAAACTAACCTTAAATTATTTAAATAAATATCTAAAAATCTTTATTTTTAATAATTGACAATTATTTTATATCCCAAAAATTAGTAAACAAATTAATATCATTTTTGTGATGAAAACAAAATATGTTGTTTATATATTTTGGTTAATTTAACGAAAATAACTAAAAAGTGTTCTGCTATAAAATATGGAGGAGAAATTTTTGACAAGATCGTAAATTAACCTCAAATTAATTTATTTTTTATTGCCCAAAGCATCAAAAAAATGTTTAACATTTTAAAACCTAAACAAGTTACGAAATAAATAATAAATTAGACAAATTTAACAAAAATATTTTATAAATATTAAATTGTACACAATAATAAATCTAGTGAATAAGTTTTCAAGTTTAAAATTTGAGTGCTGCTGTGTGATACTTATAATGGTTACTCCAACGAAAGTGTATTTCGTATTCAAAACACCATTGTCCACAGTAAACGAGCTACATTTGATTGTGAATTTCATTAAATAATTTAATTTGTTTTGTGTTTCTTTTGTATAATGACGATGAACATGAAGATGAAAGACGACGAAGTAGGTCAGTGGCCAGGTACGAGTAGTGTAAATGTTTCGGTACTGGACAATAATGAGGAGTTGAAAGTTTGTTTGCATCAGTTCATGGACAATGTAAGTGGTGATGATTGAAGATCGCTTGGCCAATCTTTCAAATTAATCTGTGTTTTATATATTCGTAGAAAGACAACACAGAGAATGCATTTCAAACAAATTTAATCGCGATACATTGGCCAATTTGGTTACAGGCCATCGTAAATATGTCAAAAATTTCCAAGTAGTTGGTGTCTCATTGGAAATATCGAGTAAAATTTATGGTTATCGTGCTATCGTACTATCGTGCTATGTGCTATCGTGCACAACGAAATTATTTGAATGTCTGGTAGTTTATCTCGTTTGAATGTCGGCGGTAAAAAGACGGTGAAGGAAATGAGAATGAGAATTATTGAGAGTAGGCAGTAATGATGTGCAGGATCCAAGAGCAAAGACCAAGGCTTAAGCAAAAAAGTGACGTCAACAAAATTCAACCGTAACAAAGTGTAATGGAACGATAAACGGTAAACTAGATACGGTATCTTTCTTGGATCTCGTATCTGCCGATATAAAATCCAGGTTAAGCGATATGAATAGTTTGAATCGAGTTTTTCTAAATACGCTGGAATCAAATAACTTGGAAATTTTATTTGATTACGTTAATCCGTACTGGGATAATACACCAAATGAATTTATATTCAATGAAGACGCACCCGTTGTAAATGAGAAATGGTAATATATGAAATACAAAAAGCTGGACGGCCCCGTTAAAATTCGAACAATATTTAGGGAATACAATGTTAGTGATAAGCCGTGCGACATAAATAAGTACGTATTTGGCTGGAAACATCTAAGTAAGGCATTGCTCTATAACGATCGATCTTTTTATTTTCAGGATGCTGCAATCAACCGTAGGTGATAGTAACATAAATTTAAATGACAGCGATAGTGATACTGGATTTATGGATGATGATTTTATGAAAATCATTATCCATAATGATGATATGGAGCAGCCACAAGAGGTGGAACTACCGCGTATAACTTTCGCATACGATGCAAATGCCGAAATTGACCAAGTACAAGAGTTGCGAACAAATTGTCCAATTGAATGGATCACAATGAATTTTCCATTGAAGAACTCGATACTCTAAATACAGTGGCGGGTGATAAACGCACCCAAATCGTAATTTATTCTAAAACTACCCGTAAATCGTCACATAGACGACAATTATTTTGATAGATTATCATATGCCCAGGGAATGGAGCTAAAACCAGTGTGGTATTAGGTGAAGTCACTTCAAACGGAATGGACAAGAACGATGATGTGTGCGACAACAATAGCGATTTCCAAAATGATCATCTGGACTGGACGATGATGAAAACCCAGTTGTAAATCGCAAAAAGTTTGTTTAAAATCCTCTACTCTCGTGTATTTTATATTTATAATTTTGTTTATTTTTAGATCGAAAAGATTGTCATACTGTATGCTACCAAAGCCAAAATCATAAATATGAAGCAGTAAAAGCTGTCGCGTTTTAAAGTCGTAAATGAACTTAACTCACAAGAACAATTGGTCCGCCAGCTGACGGATTTCGATAGAACGTATCTCAAGACACGTCACATAAAGTATAATAACAAGTTATACGCTAAGAGGTATCAACATTTTATGAATTGTACAATACGCTACCAACATTTGAGTGATGTGCTAAAAGAGAATTTATGCGTGCCTATTGCATTCTCGGCCATATGCACCTAAATACAAATAGCTATTATTAATACGTATAGTTAGATTAATTTTAATGATTTTGAATAAAATATTTCTCATCTGTAAATCGCATGTTTTTAATATTTTGTATACAGCGTAACGTGATAAGCACCGTACCTAAGTGGGTTTGTTTGAAGTTGTTAGGAACCAGTTTAGTCTGTCCAGTTAAAATACAATGACGATTACATACCACAGCAATATGACCAGCAACAGAAACGTGAACATATACGTGTATATCTATCTGTATATATATATATATATACATATATATATATATATATATATATATATATATATATATATATATATATATATATATATATATATGTATATATATATATATATATGTATATATATGTATATATATATATATATATATATATATATATATATATATATATATGTATATATATATATATATATATATATATATATATATATATATATATATATATATAATTATATATATATATATATATATATATATATATATATATATATATAAAAGTGCCCATATTAAAATTTCCATAATATAACGGGCTGCACAAAACCATCAATTAATCTATAATTCGGTGAAGCATACTTACGGAATAAAATCACTCATTAAACATTTTATTTTCTTACAACTAATCTCAGCAAAAATTAATTGTGAATAATACAACAATCTTATTTTTTATTATTATTGTATTTAAAAAAAAAGGTGTCGATCAAAAGCCATATGGAAGCCTATAAAAATGAACAGAAATAAAAAGCGACAGTTAATAACATTTTACCTTCATTATCGGATGTCTGGCAATTAAAATTACAAAAAAATGTTGTGTAGCCTGTTATAAGTCGGTTGGACGAACCACAACTGTTTTGTTACCTAAAATATAATAAAATACAGTATTATTAATATTGCGTTTCGAAGTAGATACATTTTATTGGGAAATAAATTCTTCTGGTAGACATAAACACCGCACTATTTTGCTCGGTACAAAAATTTTATAATAATCAATAATACGACTTTTGCAATTATTTCACAGTAACCGAATTCAAATAATTAAGATTTATCAATTTTTTTTTAAATTTCAGTGCCGTTAAAATTACAGTAGGAACTTTGGATTTAATGTACATAGTTTTCAAATTTCACTTTTCACAAACTTGAATATCAAATAACTAATTAAACTTATTGTAACTAAACTTACCGTATTTTTTCATTTTTTTTAAATTTCAGTTTTATATTTGTTGTTTACCGCAGGAAAACTTTTTTCTTTTAAAAAAACTAACCACAAAATAATTACAAATACAAAAGTTTTTAATCTCTTCTCACGCACTTGACGCTATAAAAATTTGTATAAAATAAAATTAAAAAGGGGAACGGATTTTTTTTCGTTTGGTTGCTATAAAAAATACTCGAGTTGATATTTTTTCTGAAAAATTTATGGCAGCACAACAAAAATTTGCTCAGCGAGCTATACGGATACGCCCTTCTCCCAAATAGTCGATCTATATTTTTGTTTCGTTTTAGTTTTGCTGAGATAATATTTTTTTCTCATGGAATAGGGCCATTAGGTTTTATAATTTATCCCTTCCAAGTTTTAACGAAAAAAGAGTAACCAAGAAATAGAAAAATAAAATACATAAAACAAAATTTTGAGGGGATAAATATATGACGAAATTGGATAAAAACTAAACAAGCATGATCGTGGTTTATTCCGTATTATTCGTTTTCTCCTTAACAGATGAATTCATTCATTCATATACACCCATCCTCCGATTTACACGGTAGATTGGTTTCACAGAAAACTTATTATCTCATTCATATATACGAGTACATATAATTCTTGTAGAAATATAAATTAATAATTTATTAATTTGATTTTTAGGTTTTACTGTAAAATTAAAATTAAAATTGTTAAATTTCTTATTATTCTTGTTTTAAACGTGATAATAATAACTTAACGAATTAGGTAGGCTATGATCGATTTGGAATTGTTGGGTTAACTTTATAACGTTACTATTTCAACGAATATTTGAATTTTTGGAATTACAGATAGCTTGGAAGCTATTGAGTAAATTTGAAATGCAGTCAAATTTGCTGTACTTAGATAGTTTTTCGGGATAATGCACTTTTTAATTAAATTATTTTCTAGGTTATTTGGAAGACTGTAAATTGGTAAAGGTTTTGGTTAACTTGTTCTAGGTTGGATAAATAATTATCTATGTTTGTCGATTATATAATTTATAATTTATTTAATGCTGTTGTAAATAGATATATACAATAGTTAACTATCGTAGATTAATTTTTAATACATATCTTATTTTAATATTTTCTGATTTATTTATTTTATAATTAAAGCATTGAACAATTGATTGGGTTATTTGATTATCATGGATCCTACAGATGTGCTAGCTGCTTATTGTTGATTCTGTCATCTTACAGATTCCTGATTACTTTAATAGTTTTATTTAATTTTGATTGAATTTATTTAGGTATTGGGGATTCTAAATCTGTGAAAAACATTCAATATTAATACATTACCTTACAGATTCCAGATTAGCTGTTTTTGGAACCAGTTTTCGTTTGGTCATTTACTATTTTTATAAATAAACATATTTGTATTAGATTAGGGATGGCAAGGACAAGTGACTTTCATAAATATTTTTTTATAAATAAATCCATCAAATCAACAGACTTAGAAGTTAGGAAGGCCGTCCGTGCCTTTCCTGCTTTGATACTACAATATTTGGATTCGATTTATTTTATTTGTTTTAAGAGAACCAAATTAGTTTAGTTAATACTAATCATTACTTTACATTTGTTTTATTCAAGTATAATTTTATTATATCGTAAATTGTCCTAAATAATCAATTAACTTTTGTGGAGTCCTGCAACTCTAGATTAAATTAATAAATTTTTATGTGATTTAGGTAGCAGGAAGATATTAATTTAGTATTAGATTTCATGAAACCTGCAGATACTTGTGAAATAATATTTCTTTGTATTTTTCAAATAATTGCTGAAAGTGTAGATTAGAATTATATTGTCATTGTGTTACTAACTGTCAACTTAATCTAGGTGTATGTAACCGGGCTGATTGAATCAATTTTGTTTAGGAAGCCGGAAAATATTAATGCAGAATTAAATTTCAGGAAATTTCCAGATGTACGTAAAATAATAATATTTTGTTCTCAGGTTGCTGATTTAGAGAAGCAATTGTTGAAGACCAATACCATCATTATCCATTAAACCTATTAAGCCTTTATCCTGCCTCTAGTAGATTAGAAGTAGATTAAAATTGTGTTGTGCCGTACGATCGCTAGGTGTCTAAAACCGGATCGTTCCGTCCCCCAAAAAAAACCCTTTCTTATCCTTCCTATTGTTATGTGTAAACAAGCTGTAGGAATAGGACCGGTATTGTGTTTTTTTTGGTTGTTTATTGTGTGTTTATTGTTATAATGTGTTTATGTGAAATACTGTTATATTTTAAAATTTCGTGTAATGGCTTGAACTTCTGGTACTCAAGACAATTGTATTTATAAAGAGTATATATTGTACGGGTATATTATATCGTATATTGTTGTTGCGTAAGTGCTATGGATATTTGTGGTTATTCGAGGTTATTTAATATTGTATATATTGTTTATTAAATGTATTTATTTAGTTAGTAGTAATTTAAGTGATAATTAAATAGTGAATGTATTGTGATATAATAAATATAATAGATTTTTATGATGTAATACTGAATTCTTACCTGATTATAGTCTTGACTAAAGCGCTGTCAATTGTTGTATCGAGGGTTGATTAAAATAAATTCACTTGTAAATATTCTTTTATAACAAACTTTTATTTACTACTGTATTCTAAGTAACGAGATAACTATTTAACTATTTTTAATGAATTGCGGATTTTACTGATAGACTACTTTTAATATTTTCACACAGAACTTTGATTGACTACTTTTAATATTTTCACACAGAACTTTGATTGACTATCTTTAATATTTGCACACAGAACTTTTATTGACTATCTTTAATATTTGCACACAGAACTTTTATTGACTATCTTTAATATTTGCACACAGAACTTTTATTGACTATCTTTAATATTTGCACACAGAACTTTGATTGACTATCTTTAATATTTGCACACAGAACTTTTATTGACTATCTTTGATATTTGCATACAGAACTTTTATTGACTATATTTAATATTTGCACACAGAACTTTGATTGACTATCTTTAATATTTGCACACAGAACTTTTATTGACTATATTTAATATTTGCACACAGAACTTTGATTGACTATATTTAATATTTGCACACAGAACTTTGATTGACTATCTTACATTTTACAAATTTTAGGCTTATATACTATAGGTCTTTATTTATTTTTAGTTTTGTTTTTTGTTTCGAAATGGTGCTGAGTGGTAGTTTTCCACTCGTAAATTTTTTGTGTCACACATTTAAATTGTTTTAAAAAATTTTTAATTGGGTTTTGGGTCAACAAATTAATAATTTGTTTGGATTTTAATTTGCATGAAATTACATTTTTTCTCATGTGTACGGTTTTTTGTTTTTAACGTTTGTGATTTTCTCAAATTTTCTACGCACACGTTCTGTTATTGGTTCTATTTCTGGCTTTATGTTTATCAATTGTATGTCTTCAGTTAATGTATTTGCGATTAGTATTTTAGCTTTGTAGTTCGTCGGTTGGATTAGTAAGTGGGGTATGAAAATGCCTGGTTGAATTTCTTTGGCTGAGCAGATTGAGAGTTGGTTTGTGGGGGTTGTAATTTGTACAATCGTCTCGCTTCTTTTAGGTAGCGATATTTTATTATTTAACTTGTTTGAAAAGGGTATGACGTGACGTTGTAGTTTTATAGTACTTGTGCTGTATGAAATATTTACTTGGAACTTGTCGAAAAAGTCTCGGCCTAGTATTCCATTTTCGGTAATTGGGAAATCATTTGAGACGACGTGGAATTTGTGTGAGATGTGGTAGCTATTGCTAAGTTGTAGACTAAGGTTTAGGGATCCAAGTGTTTTGATTGAGCCGGTGCCTATTCCTGCTAATGTTATAGTATCGTTTTGGTCAATCTGTAATTTATCGATAAAGTTTTTTTTGATTATACACAAGTCGGCTCCTGAATCAATTAACAGGTGTACTTTGTGTTTGTTTATAATGGGTGAGATGGTATCGCGAGTCAGATTGTCGTTTGTCGCTAGATTTACTGTGTACTGAGTGTCTGGGTATAATAGTTGTTGTAGTATGTCTGATTCTGTTTCGTCGAGATCTAAGATGTTATGTGTGAGTGGTTTTGTCAATTTAGGGATTGGATTAGGTAGGGTAGGAGTGATTTTATTTTCTGGAGAGCTTGGTATTTGTGTGGGGTTGCTGTTACTTTTGTGTTTTGTTATTATTTGAGATAAGTCATGTGTTTTTTGTAACAAGTTTTGTTTTAGTTCAGATGAGAGTTTTCGTGTGTTAGTTTCAAGTGTGTTCTGTATTTTTGAGATTAATTCGCATGTTAATTTTTTGAATAGTGAGATTTTGTCGATGAATTTGTTTTGTTCTGGATTGGTGTTGTCAGTTCTGTTCTGAGTTTTATTTGTTTGTGAGTTCGTAATTGTTAAGTTTATGTTTTGCACCGGGGTTGTAGCGGCGGCTTTTGTTTGTTGAGTGGTTGTTTGTGGAGTCAAGTTTTGCACCGAAATTTTAGCGGTGGCTTTTGGTTGATGATTAACTGTTTGTAAGTTTGAGTTGTGCGTCGGCATTGTAGCGACGGTTTGTAATTGTTCATTGTTTGTGTGTGAGTTTAAATTGTGCGTCGGCGTTGTAGCGACGGCTTTTGATTGATGGTTGATCGTTTGTGGGTTGAAGTTGTGCGTCGGCGTTGTAGCGACGGCTTGTGTTTGTTGATTATTTGCGTGTGAGTTTAAGTTGTGCGTCGGCGTTGTAGCGACGGCTTTTGCTTGTGGGTTATTTGCGTGTGAGTTTAAGTTGTGCGTCGGCGTTGTAGCGACGGCTTTTGCTTGTGGGTTTTGCGCCGGAATTGTAGCGGCGGCTTGTGTTTGTTGAGTTTGCGCCGGAATTGTAGCGGCGGCTTGTATTTTGTGGTTAATTGTTTGTACTTGATAATTTAAGTTATGAGCGCTGGGGCTCGTGTGTTCGTTGTTTGGATTTGGTGTAATTGTTTGTGAGTTAGTGTGATCATTTGAGAGAAAATTTTTTAGATAGGTTTCTGGGATAGTACCCATTTGGAGAGTGTGTCCGTGGTCATTTTTTGATGCTGTTGATTGTATTAAATATGTTTGTATTGGATCCGAGGTCAGTGGCTCTCCTATGGCTGATCGGATCCGTTGTAGTTTTCCGGTTGCGTTTGTTGTGTTAAATCATATTGATTTTGTGGTTGTTGCGGGAATATCGTATTTATTCTCATTTTGTTGAATGTGTCAGTCAACGTGTTGGTATCAAGCGGTGTGTGATTGTTTTGATTGATCCTTTGATTTGGCTGTCTGTTGAAGAATTTATTGCGGCATTCTTCAAAGGTGTGTCCCGTTGTTACTTTACAGTGTGAGCAGTATTTTGGTACAAAATTGCTTCTGCGTTGGTTCGGTTGATATTGTTGCTGACTGTTTGCTGTTGTGAATTGATTCTGAGTTTGTTGTTGTTGATTGTGATTGAATTTGGGGATGGCTTGTGGCATGCTTTGTGTTGACGGCATTTGCTGGTTTGATGTTTTGTCTTGATATTGTTGGTATGCGTGTTGCGGTTGTGCTATTCTGTTAAATTGTTCCTGCGTAGGTGCATTATAGTGTGTGTTCAACGGTTGTCTAGTTGCGTTGTAGTTTCTCTGATAGTTTGTGTTGTGTGTGTAATATTGTTGTGACCTGTTCGTTCTTTCATGGCTTAACCTCGTGCGGCATACATCCCAAGTGTGATTCATTTTTTGGCAATAGTTACAGATGATTGCTGGCTTCCCGTATGCATTCTGTTGTTGAATTATTGGTGTGAATGATGTGACCGCCTGTTTTGCTGTGTTCTGTGCTGTATTTGTTGTGCAGGCTAACATCTTCTCAATGGCTTCTGTCTCGTTTATTATTTCATCTACATTATTGGCTCTGATTGTGGCTATTTTCTCCCTAAGTATAGTATTGTTTAATCCTCTTTTGAATAATTGGACGGAGTTCGTGTTGAGGTGTTTTAGATAGGTGTCGTCGATGTTGTTGGCAGTGTACTTGGTTCTATAGCCGTTCTTGTATTGCTCAAGGGCTTCAAGAAGCCTGTACCCGTAATTTCTGATGCTTTCGCCGTATGCCTGCTGTATATTGTTGAATCTCCTTTCTAGTTCGTCTAGTGAGTGTAATTCTGTATACATGTTTCCTAGTATTTCCTTAAGTTCTTTGTAATTTTGGACATTTCTGTGAGTGATCCTTATGTATGCGTCTCCTGTCAGTCTTAGTTTGATCAATCGGTCGAATATTTTTTGCTCCTGTTCTGTGGTGAGGGTTTCGTAGATACTGTCGGCAGTGTCGAGGAATCTCGTTAAGTTGTGTGCTTGGTGTTTCGTGCCCTCTCCATTGAATTCTGGTACAAAGTTCGCAATACTTTGTTGAATCTTTTGTTGGTCCATTTTTGGATTATTTGTGAGCTTGTTGGTTGTTACAAGTTTTGCGATTTCGAGCGTCTGTGGTGTTTGATCGTCTTCTTTAGCTTGATGTTTTGCTTTTGGTTTTAATTTTTCGTTTCGGGGTTCTGTCACTTGGATTTCCTCTTTGTTGGCTGGTGCCGTCGTATGACTTGTGTTGATTTTCGTTTGAATTTGTTTTTGATTTGTGGGGGCACTTTTGTTGCTTGTTATTTTTTGCTGGGTATTTAAGTGATTTATGATGTTCGAGTATAGTTCGCTAGGTTCTGACTTTATTCTGAGCCTTTCGCTTGCTCGAGTTGGTGATCTTGGAGTTTTATTTGATTTACTGCTGAATGGTGCGATTCCACTCATTTAATTCATTTAATTTATAGTTTTTGTTGCTCATTTGAGATCTTGATTTTGCTTTACGATTTTGGGGAAACAAGAGAATTTTTACAACTGCAAATTTGGGTGAAAGGGTTATACGACCTCGGGAGGACTGTTTACTTTATTTTGGTAAAGGGGTGTTCGACCAAAAGGTAGTGCGAAAGGGTGTGTAAGTTGGGAGATTGGTTTTTTAGTGGATGAGTGTTCGACCTAAGAGATTTGTTTTTGTACGCGTGAATTTATTTTTACTTAAGATTATGTTGACACGGGTTCGTAAACTACAGCGCCAATATTGTGTTTTTTTTTGGTTGTTTATTGTGTGTTTATTGTTATAATGTGTTTATGTGAAATACTGTTATATTTTAAAATTTCGTGTAATGGCTTGAACTTCTGGTACTCAAGACAATTGTATTTATAAAGAGTATATATTGTACGGGTATATTATATCGTATATTGTTGTTGCGTAAGTGCTATGGATATTTGTGGTTATTCGAGGTTATTTAATATTGTATATATTGTTTATTAAATGTATTTATTTAGTTAGTAGTAATTTAAGTGATAATTAAATAGTGAATGTATTGTGATATAATAAATATAATAGATTTTTATGATGTAATACTGAATTCTTACCTGATTATAGTCTTGACTAAAGCGCTGTCAATTGTTGTATCGAGGGTTGATTAAAATAAATTCACTTGTAAATATTCTTTTATAACAAACTTTTATTTACTACTGTATTCTAAGTAACGAGATAACTATTTAACTATTTTTAATGAATTGCGGATTTTACTGATAGACTACTTTTAATATTTTCACACAGAACTTTGATTGACTACTTTTAATATTTTCACACAGAACTTTGATAGACTACCTTTAATATTTTCACACAGAACTTTGATTGACTATCTTTAATATTTGCACACAGAACTTTTATTGACTATCTTTAATATTTGCACACAGAACTTTTATTGACTATCTTTAATATTTGCACACAGAACTTTTATTGACTATCTTTAATATTTGCACACAGAACTTTGATTGACTATCTTTAATATTTGCACACAGAACTTTTATTGACTATCTTTGATATTTGCATACAGAACTTTTATTGACTATATTTAATATTTGCACACAGAACTTTGATTGACTATCTTTAATATTTGCACACAGAACTTTTATTGACTATATTTAATATTTGCACACAGAACTTTGATTGACTATATTTAATATTTGCACACAGAACTTTGATTGACTATCTTACATTTTACAAATTTTAGGCTTATATACTATAGGTCTTTATTTATTTTTAGTTTTGTTTTTTGTTTCGAAATGGTGCTGAGTGGTAGTTTTCCACTCGTAAATTTTTTGTGTCACACATTTAAATTGTTTTAAAAAATTTTTAATTGGGTTTTGGGTCAACAAATTAATAATTTGTTTGGATTTTAATTTGCATGAAATTACATTTTTTCTCATGTGTACGGTTTTTTGTTTTTAACGTTTGTGATTTTCTCAAATTTTCTACGCACACGTGTTTTTGTGTGTTGCGCGTGGGAACAGAGAAATTAGAACATTGTTTGTTTATGATTGGCATGTTGATTGAAATGTTAATAGATTTATGTGTTGTTTGGGGTGGTTATTCCTCAACACCGGCGTTATCCGGGACACTTGTCCAGTACTTGGTCCGACAGTCCAATCAATCAATCAATCAAAACAAAAAATTAAAAATCGCCGTTCGAGACGCTGAGCAAAGTTTTTTTTATTTAATTCGTATTTTTGTTGGTTTTGTAAAGCGTAAACTTTATTCGTGGAAAGAAAAAGGATACACAAATTTTAAGAAATTTCCAGTTAGAGGATGAATAGAATCTAGATAATCAAGGAATCCGAGTTGTGTCGCGATTTAATTGTCGCGTATTCTATTTTAAATCAACACATTGTTCTATTTGTTACAGTAATTTACAGGCGACCAAATTCGTAGAGAAAAAGAGAAAGCATATAAATCAACAGGGCCATATTTAGAAATTTTTTTTCGACCGAATACAATGAAGTTACAAGCTTGAATGAAGTTAAAATTATTTGGCGAACAGTATGACGGCGATCAACATAAATCGAATGAAGAATCATCATCGAGAAGTAAAATATTTTTAAACTTTTGTATTTCTTTTAAAGTAATAATTTATTAATAAATTTATACTGAAAGAACTAGAACTTATTTTTCCTTTGGTGATTTTATTTTGCACTCTCTGGATGGGCAAATATTATTATTTAAACAGGTATCGTACAACGGAAATCTAGGTAGACATATAGTTTGACCAAAACCAACGAGCATCGTATTAATTTTATCCCATAATTCAAAAGGTAACCATTTTTCTAGAGCTACCTTCGTCTGTTCAGGTTCATTGGTGGCCTTCTTCACCTATTTCAAACGATTTGCAATTCGAAGTGCATGAGTATGAATTCCAATCCCCGAAATTTGGTTATATGCCACTTTTATAGAAATGTGTGCCATTTTCGGAGCAACTCCAGGTAATTTTACGAGGTTGGTAATTATATCCGGGATATCACCATCGTATTCATCCAATAGGATTTGTGATGTTTTCATAATATGCTTAGCTTTATTTTTATAAGATGAGACCGATACTAGTAGTTTCTCGAGTGTTCCAACATCAATTTCGATTAGGCGAGCTGGTGTTAATATGTATTGGCTGATAGTAAGAAAATCCAAGTTATCATTAGACAATAAGGTCTTAGAACCTCTGTCTATAGAAAGCGTTAATCAAGCCTAATATGGACATATGGTATTCAGTTATGGGGATCCACCAGTACATCAAATAGAGAACTCCTGCAACGAACTCAAGCGAAAATACTCCGATGTATTACTAATGCTCCATGGTATATCCGAAATACTAACATACACGACGACCCTGGTATTAAAACTGTTAAAAAAACAATCAAGGAATTCACTTCGAAATACTACTCAAAACTTCAGGGACATCCCAACGAATTGGTCCGGGATATACTAAAACAGCTGCGATTTAAACGAATGAGAAGAGCAGATCCATTCGGACTAATGAACCTGTTAAATCATTAAATGTGTATATTACGCTTTTAAGTAGGATCTAAATTAAATTGTGAACACTAATATTAAGTATTAACATTGAATAAAACTTAAAAAATATAATTAGCTTAAGATTTGGACACTTCTTGTTAGTTTCCTATGTAGAAAGGTTCAAGATTAAAGCTATTGGCACCACAACAAAAAAGTGCATGAAACAATCAACACCATCTTCTCAAACTATAGTAATAAAAAATGCGGCACTGGTAATAAAACTTGTTATCAAAAAGTAGCAACCTCAAGACAACAACAACAAATAATTCTTTGTTTTTTCTGATTTATAACTTAAAATAAAGATAATTTTACCATAAATCACTTTCTTGTTAACATAATTTACGTTTTATTTTATATAAACACTTGGTAAACTTACCGATGGTAAGAAATTCGTTGCTGTAATTTTTTAGGCGTGTTTTGGCAGCTTTTCACAAGACACTTCATTTTATTTAAAAGTTTCTAATTTTTATGACCAAATGATGCACTACTACACAATCCACTATCTGTTTTATAATATTTTTATTATTTTATTTAATAATTTAAATATTTTTTTAAAAGCATAAAATTTGGCTGTCACTTTGAACAAAAACAAAAAGTGATTTAGTAGGTTTTTTCTTTGCGATATGAGACCGCCATATGCGGATGGTTATATAGAAAAACCATCCTGCTCTGACTTGTGACACATGAAATAGAAAATTTTATATGGGTAAAATCTTTACACCCATTCTACAGTTTATATACTGTGAAATGAGACGGACCAAATCAACCCGGCATAATAAAATCTATATGGTTTGGTACACTTCTATTATATTTTTTTTTATACCAAGTCCCGATTTTATAAAAGTTATTGCGAAACGAATCGTCTATTTAGAATTAAACCTACGTAATGGTAACTTCAAGGATAAATTTCACATTAAAACATAGTTTTGCATTGTGTGTATCACACAATGCACATGCATTTTAGTTGGGTCAAAATTAATCGTTATTTGCATATAGCAATTGCTTCGCAGATGTAATGAAAATTTAAATATGGTTATCAGTTACATGTAGTATAATAATTAATTATAAGAGTCCACCACTAGATTTCAGATCGAAATAGGTTTTATAAAGTTCATGAAAGCAGAACAATTTTATTCATGTGTTATGACTCAAGTTTGTGTAAAATATGGCATCATTTAGATTGGCGATGAAACTTTAAATTGATTCTACCACTATAATAATTATTACTTCAAACCGCTAACATATCGTTCAATATACATTAGAATTTTATTTGGGCCATAGTCTGATAAAGCCAAACATTGAATTAGGTTTGGTATTTTTAAAATCCATATACAGGGTATTTTGTTTATAACGACATTGACAATATCACTAGAAGTTCGTTGGTACAATCGAATGTTATAATATCCAAAAAGAACAAAATAATGAGCCAATTTTATCCCATGTTCCTAATTAATTTATTTAGAGTTTATTTTCAACGAGTTTAAGGCTACCTTTAACAAAAACCGGCCAGAATTGTTTGTTTACCTTATAAAATGTATTATTTTTAGTGCATCAAATGTTTTAGTGATTAATAAAGGTGATTAATAATTTCACTGTAATAGTTCTCAGCATACCGACCAAATGGCATAGTGGTTAAAGCTTTTTCGTTTGGATCGGGAGGTACCGGGTTCGAATCCCGATAGGGGCAGGATGCAAAGGGAATTTTCATCAACAAATTACGATTTGTGATGAAAAGGAATACATCACATCTTCAATGCGTATATAGGCTGGCATGAAATGCAATGTGCAGATGGTAATAAAATCGCACCTATATCCGTACGTCCAATATTGGCCGTCCGTATTGGCCAATACAGGCGTGTAAGGACGTAAATAAGCAAACCGCGAAAGAGTTGGGAGAGACTTACATAATACACCGCAACAGCAGGAAACAACAACAAAAACGATATTCTAAGAATATCAAGTAAGCAGCCCATATTCTAGTTAAATGCAAACATGCAGTTTAACTAGAATATCATTATCAAGTAAGCAGTAACCAGACAACGGAAAGAGATATTATATAATCCTCACAACAGCAACACAGCAACACGTGAGAAAATTAGACTCAAAAACAACAACAAACTTTAAATTAATATATGAACTCGAAATCAGCTAATTAAAGCTGATTTGTGTATTGTGTTCATAACCGTAAACGTACCACATCTATTGTAGTATTTTTTTGTGTGAAATTAATAAAAATTAGAAAAATTACTCTGGCTAAAAATCCAGAGTTTTAATAAATAATAAAACCTATTCATCGAGAATATTTCTGGCGCAGTTCGGCAGCGGATTATTTCAATAATTCGTCCCTACCTCAACCATAAAACCATAACACTGCAAAAATAAGAACTAATAAAGAGCTAAGTGTATTTATAGTGTCTACAAAAATTGGAGAAATCTGACGGGTTATGGGAAATACTGCTATCAATCTCGCATCTTTATAGTTCATATTAATTATTTAACGGTTTATTGAATAAAAAATAAAAGAGACTAAGTGAATATTAGTCAATTAATATTAAGTGAAAAGTGAAAAACAGTGAATTTAAAAGGAAATTTTTCCGTGATAATTATAAAATCAATATATAAAAATTATTAAAAAAGACGACTGGGCGTCAGTACCCAAACAGTGAAAAAAATATAAACAAATAAATTAGACGAGAGTCGGAAAAAACCGGTGTAGCACAGCAATAGAATCATCAATGAGGGCATATCAGAGTTTGGTTCTACTGATAATCTTGTGGTAAGTGAATATTGATATACAAATCCCTACTACACCCAAAAATTCCTTTTCCTCTAGTTATTATTAAAAAAAATTATTAAATTAACGACATTAAGCGGAATCTCATCCCACTATACTCTGACAAAAGAAGTGAAACTTGCCTAATACGTGATCTGCATTTCATCACCCAGAAAGGTGACGACATAGAGACGTATTTTGCCAAAATTTTCGAAATTCTAAACTCTTTAAACACTTGGGCTTCATTAAATACTCCCATGAACTTACATGCCGATGTAATAACAGCAAAACGAAGCTGGTATCACTCAATGTGTTTAGCTGTGTTTTTAGCGGGACTAAAAGAACCCCTAGGATCTATGGTTAGGTCTATGCAACCCGAAGATTTACCTACAGCTAGAACCTACTGCATTAAAGAACAAAATATAGGACACTTAAGGAATAAAGCTTCAGACTTAACTAGTAACCGAATAACTAACTACAAACCAAATTTACCGCCTAGAGCACCAATATATCCAAATTATAATAGATTCCCAATACGACAGAATTTCAATCCATATCGATCACCACCAATTGGTCAACAGGCCCAATATTATAACCACCGACCATTCACACAGCAAAATGCAAATCAATTTGGAAGCTCACGAGTTCCTCCACCTAAACCAAAGCCTGAACCAATGGACACTTCAAGTATAAATCAATCACCTCGATACCCACCATTTCAACAAAAGAATTTTAATCCGAATCCATATAAGTTTAATACATACGGTCCACCAAGGTTCCAATCCAAGGAATTATTTAATATGGGTTATGATTATTACCATTCGCCTGAAGAATATCCGGAATACGATCAACACATAGATTATTGTAATTCTCAGGAAATCACTGAAAACTACCCTGAACAGGAAGAAATATTAGATGCACGTGACATCCCAAGTATAGAAATTCAAGACGAGGATTTTCACCTAGAAGCCTCGGCAATACCTACGGATACTTAAGCTTACATAACAGTCATCAAACGGGTTTTCAACTACTATATATTAATTTAACTCTCAACGGGAAAGAGTATAAATTTTTAGTAGACACGGGATCTACCAAATCATTCATAGACCCAAAATTAATCAACCCGTGTAAAAGTTACGAAATAAAGACGATTACCATATCAACCCTTTTCAACAAAACAAATGTGGACAGAGCTGTTACAATTAAAGGGCTCAAAGAATTCCAAACCAACGAAAATTTAGAATTCATCTTATTTAAGTTCCACGACTATTTTAACGGGTTAATTGGATATGAAATGATGCAACAGCTACAAATTACGGTAGGCGTTGGAAATTCACACCTAATTACATCAAAAACCAAAATACCACTACAATTTAAATTAAATTTCATGCCAGCTGTCTGCCTACACAATTGCTCCTAGAAGTAAAATGATAGCTAGAGTACCTGTTACGATAACTAATGGAGAAATTTACATGAAATCAGTAATCCTACACAGAAATCGTATTATTCCTGAAGGAATATATATATAAGTAACAATAATTACACCCATGTAGAAGTGTAGAAGTTATTAATTACAGTCTTCAATCTAAAACTTTCGTAATAGAACATCCTATTGAATGCGAAAAAATTAACAATTACCATTTAGAAGTTAACAATATTGAACCTGTAAAAATTAAACAAAATCCTATGGACATTACGAACCTTATTCGAACATCTCATTTAAACAAAGAAGAAGGAAAACACATAGAAAAAGTTTGCATTCAATTCGAGGACATATTCCAAAGAGAAGCCGATCAATTAACTTTTACAAATTTTATCAAGCATGATATCGAACTAAATGACAATAAACCTGTTTTTGTCAAAAACTATCGATATCCCTACATACCCAAACAAGAAGTAGAGAAACAAATTAATGCTATGCTAAATCAGGGCATAATAAGACCTAGTTTTTCCCCATGGTCCTCACCTATTTGGATTGTACCAAAAAAAAAAAGGACGCCTCAGGTCAAGTAAAATGGCGCATGGTGATCGACTACATAAAATTGAATGAAAAAATTGTATCAGACCGATACCCTCTCCCTAACATCACGGATATCTTGGATTACCGCTTTGGATTTAGCTTCTGGGTTCCACCAGATAGAGGTAAATCCTAAAGATATCCAAAAAACCGCCTTTACCGTAGAATTCGGGCACTACGAATTTGTGCGGATGCCCTTTGGCCTTAAAAATGCTCCCAGCACCTTCCAAAGGGTCATGGACAACTTGGGGAGCTTGGGGTTTGTCTATGTTATATGGATGACATAATCATCTTTTCCACCTCTCTACAGGAGCACATAGAAAACTTAAAAAAGGTCTTCAAAAGGCTTCGGGCAGCCAATCTTAAGGTTCAATTAGACAAAAGTGAATTCCTACACAAGGAAATTGCTTTCTTGGGACACCTCGTTACATCAGAGGGTGTTAAACCAAATCCCGATAAGATTCGAGCCATCCAAAAATTTCCGATACCTCAAACGGAAAGACAGATTAAAAGCTTCCTCGGACTAATCGGATATTATCGAAAATTTATACACAACTTTGCACAAATAATCAAGCCGCTGACAGAATGCTTGCGCAAAGATCAGGAAATAGTTCTTTCAAAGGAATATATACAATGTTTCGAAAACTGTAAACAATTGTTGTGTAATCAACCCATTCTTCAATATCCTGACTTCAAACAACCTTTTATAGTCACATCCGATGCTAGCAATGTAGCTATCGGTGCTGTACTGTCTCAAGGCATTATAGGTAAAGATTTACCTATATGTTACGCATCACGTACCCTCTCCAAAACTGAACAAAACTACTCCACTACAGAAAAAGAACTACTCACGATAGTATGGGCAACGAAATACTTTCGACCCTACTTGTTCGGGAGGAAGTTTACCATTGTCACGGATCATAGACCATTAACTTGGCTATATAATCTAAAAGAACCGAATTCCAAACTAATGAGATGGAAACTGAAATTAGAAGAATTCGATTATGAGATTCAGTACAAAAAAGGTACACAAAATGCAAATGCAGATGCACTCTCTCGGATCCAAATCACTGAGATGTACAAATTGAAACATCCAGTATGGTATCAACTCAGACAGATCCTATTCCCATAACAAAAAATTGTCTAAATATGTTCGAGAATCAAATCATTTTTCAACTAATAGATAGGGAATTATTAGATAACACCACTATAAAAAGAGAAATCATTGAGTGCAGATGGGTGCTTTACATACGTACTGAAAGCGTACTACGAAATGATTAACGCAAAACCCAGGACAACAACACCTAAGGTTAATTTAGTCAGATCTAAGACATTTCTAATAGACATTCAACAAGAAGAAGACCAGGATAAAGAAATAAAGAAAACCCAAGTGAGTAACGATCATAGACGAATCGTAGAAAACTATGATCAAATGAGAAGGAAATATTTCTTCTCTAATATGAAAGAGCTAATCAGAAGATTCATAAACAATTGTGTGACATGTCAAAAGATAAAATATGACAGAAACCCTCCACAACTTCAATATTCCTTAACGGAAACTCCCAAACGCCCCATGGAAATAATTCATTTAGATTTGTTTCAACTAGACGACATAAACGAGGATTAAGTAACAGATTGGGTTCATTTATCAAGGACCTAACGGGCAATTTGGACAATCAGGATTTAATTGACATACAACAGGCAATCGTCGAAGTAAATAAAAATCAAGACATATTAAACTCCCAGGTCAACAGTCAAATATACATTAATACGCAAATGAACAATAGATTAAACACTATTCAAACATTTGTAAACAACGATATTAATAGACTACAATACGAATTTAATCGAACTTCCCAAATAACTAATTCAATCGTCTTAACAATTCTACATGACCAACATTTCTATAAAATTAATCACATCATAGAACAACTACACACACATTTAAAAGACTTATTAGAAATCATATCTCTATCCAAATACTAAACTAAATACATTCACGACATACTCGAACAAGACGGAGTAACACTGCAGAATTCTCAAGGTATGTATGATCTTCTAGAACTAAAAGTGTTCTATAATAATATACATCTTATATTTGTAATCAAAATTCCAACATTTCACAAAGATACCTTCTTTCATTATCAAATTAAAGTTATTCCTCATATAAATAAAATCATATATCCAACACAACCTGAAGAAATTATCCTCAATCCATTCTCATATCAATATATCACGAACCAATGTGACACCACATATGGAACCACGTATTGCAAGTCACTCAAATTAGAACAATTAGAGGGGACATATATCCAGCATTAGGCCAACTACCAGCTAAATGTAACTTCCGAGAAACATCAAGATATATAGGCATCGATTATATCTCGTATCGAAAATTATATGTGCAACCTGCAGAAGAACCAATTGTTCTATCACCATAGACTCACAAACATATTCTACGGATGAAATCGAGTACAAAGAAAAGTTCGAACTACATGTTCCATACAATGACGTTTACACCGGATTCACCATACCAGAATTAACATTGGAAACATTGCACAACCAAACTATTTCCAATCTAAATTATATACACAAATGCTACACAAATATGCAAAATTTCACAGTACTTCAGGGCGCATCTCATTAGCATTAATAATATTGTGTACCGTTGTCATAATAATTATTTATCTTTTCTTCAAGAGAAAAATACCGCAACAAATCAAGATAATTCTAGCTTCAGGCCTACTAGAGCAGCCTGCCGCCACTCTAAGAGGGGAGGACTTACATAATACACCGCAACAGCAGGAAACAACAACAAAAACGATATTCTAAGAATATCAAGTAAGCAGCCCATATTCTAGATAAATGCAAACATGCAGTTTAACTAGAATATCATTATCAAGTAAGCAGTAACCAAACAACGGAAAGAGGTATTATATATCCACACAACAGCAACACAGCAACACGTGGGGAAATTAGACTCAAAAACAACAACAAACTTTAAATTAATATATAAACTCGAAATCAGCTGTGTTCATAACCGTAAACGTACCACATCTATTGTAGTATTTTTTTGTGTGAAATAAATAAAAATTAGAAAAATTACTCTGGCTAAAAATCCAGAGTTTTAATAAATAATAAAACTTATTCATCGAGAATATTTCTAGAGCCTTGGCCCCAGAACAGATAGCAGAGGAAAAAAATTCTCAGAATAAACTTTGTTTGGATTGCGATTTTTAGAATTGCCACTCACTATCACTAACAACCAACACCACGACTTACTTCTAACATTTGCTGCGCGTTTAGCACATTCTTTAAGCGGAATTCCATTGAAACCTATAGAGTTTATCGAATCCCATGAGTTAGCAGCAAGCAAAAGCGCGTTGTCTTGATTGAAGAAAACCAATTAAAAATTGTTTGTGAGCTAACATTACTCCACGCTTAAGTCGCTCGTCGAATGTTTGTAAATGAAAACTTATAGAAAATAATCTATACCTCAAATTGTCGATGTTTTTAGCAACATTTCGTCAAATCCGAAGACATCACATAAGTGAATAACACTGTGTTTGATAAATAACTAATTCCCAACAAAATTCGGTCTCCATTTTTTACTTTGAGGTGAGATTATCAAGAGGTTTGGTAGTTGGTAGTATGGTTTTGAATTACCAGAATTCTTTGTAAGCTCACCTCGAAGTAAAACAAATATTTTGCTATCCCCCTGAATAACCCAATATTTCCTAAATTTTTCATCTCATCCACTCTGTTGATATTTTTACTGTTGCTATTGCAGGACAATATTTCCATTTTCTAGAAGACTTCCACCATATATAATAGCAATACATTTAAAGGTCTTTAAGGTGAGATGACAAACACATTTGATGCCTTGATAAATATTAGAAAAATTCACGAACCTACGGTCAATCTTGAGGTACTGATATTGTAGCCTATATTAAATCGCCATAAAAAATTGCGTTAATTCCACAATATGTATGTTTAATTTACAGGCAAAATACAAATCGAATTAAGTTATGTGCTGAAATTTTGATGAAAATAATTTAAACCATTAATATCTAGACAATTAATTACTTAATATAATATAATTAATTTTCGAATACTTACATTTTAAAATGTTAAGCCCGATCTGCAGTTCGCTCTTCACATCACATATAATTATGATGATGTCTCCATTCTTAGTTTCCAATAAAGTTTCATTCAATTTTTACCTCATAATTCGATTTTCGTTCTGTTATACTTGGGGACCAGTCATGACAAAGCAACAAATACAAAATAATCAAACTAAAGATAGTTGTATTAAATGTATTAAATTATAGGAGTACGTTGTAGGTGCGCACTAGTTTATTAGGTAGTGGTGCGAAAGAAAAAATTAACCAGCATTGTTAGTGTAACCAACCTATGTAGAGTTTTGTATATTGGTATCTAACTACTAAATTTGTATGATTTGGCCTGTGGATTATATAATATTACAGAAGTACAACTTTATTTCATATAAAATTACGTACAGATGTTACAAAATGTTAAAGAAGATTGTATTTTTGGTTCTGCACATAGGAAGTAGTAAATAAAACAATAGAATAAATCAAGGTTTGACACATTACAGATTCCTACAACTAATAAAAACGTAACGTCGTAAGCGCACTGTTCAGTAGATTCAATAAAACATCAGTTTTTCAATTTATTAAAAAGAATCGGCACCTATCGAAACAGGAAAATAACAACAGGCAAATGTAACATTATGAGAAAAATAACAATTAATAATTGCACTACGAACACTAATTCACTTAAACAAGTTCTTGGATTTTTAAAACAACGGGGAAAAAATGAGCACATTATATATTTTCCGCCCCACAAACAAGGAGCAGTTATTGCACCACTAATAATAAAATTAAGAAGAGACAGAACAGCTTTTCTTAAATTATAAAAAAATGGTGCAGCTCAGAAAACTAAGAAATAGCGCATACTGTGGTTTCGTTGATGGTGACAATAAAATTAGGGAATCTCAACCACAACCGAAATTAACCCGTCAGTAATACAAAAATAGGCAGAAGGTTTGGGAAAGCTATACAAAAAATATTGACGACATGCGTCAACTCCTAAACGGATTATCCTTGGCATCGACACCCATTAAAGTTGCAACAAAAACAATTTCAAGATTTAAATTCGTCCAGCCCTGAGTCAAACAACTACGGCACAGAAAATGACAGTGCATCAATTAACATATTTTATCTACCCACAGACATTCATTAGAGACATCATGGGCCGAGTCAAACTGTGAATTTCATTAAAGGTAACTCCCAAAATTTAGATAACAGTTGAAACAATAAAACATTCGAATGCGGGGTTTAAATTCGCATGGCTTGTCATGGGTCAGAAAAAATCTCCATAGAAGTTTCCGCAGAACAGGAAATTAATTTAAAATATTGCGTAGAACGCTAATTAGAAAACTTAGATAACGAGTACGACAGAACCACAACAACATCACTAACAAGATTGTTAGAAGCAGAAGAACACACAACAAATTCGTCTACCACGAGTATACTGCCACAGTTTCATACGCACTACACGAAATGGGTTAGTTTCGCAGACACATTCAAATAGTTAATGCGGCAAACTAATTAGTAACACGGAATTCACCGAAATGATCAAATACTTACATGATACAACAAGCTAGTGTATACGTATAAGCGATACAAGTGCTGGTGCAGCATTAGGGTCATAAGTGAGGAATGTTGTAACTTCAACCTTTTGATATTAATATCTCTTTTTTCTAGAATAAAATTGCTTACCATTTCGCTTTTCAATTTTGCTTTTTCTATTGCAATCGCACGCTGGAAGAAAAATTGTTTAGATACCTATTTTTTGTTTTTCTCATAAAATAAATAAATGGTAGAGTAATAGTAGAAAGACATAATGTTTTATTTGAATAGGTAAAGATTGCAATAAATACAACCTAGTTGAAAAATGATAGCTAAGTCAGGTACATTTTCTGATAGGAAGAACCATTATAACAACACTCCAGCCTGATATCGACGGCATCGAGCCATCACAAGATGGAATTTGCTGATCAAACTAAGTCAGGTCAGAACAACCGCACCTCCAAGTTAAGTAAGTCAGTAAAGTCAAGTAAAGCCGAAGTTTTAACCACTGCACCACTTGTCTTTACTGGACAACTGGTGCAGTGGCTAAAGCTTCGTCACTTGGACCGGATGGTACTGGGTTTGAATCCCACCAGAAGCAGGATGCAAAGCGAATTTTCTTCACCGATTATGATGGGTGATGTTAGAAAACACAACTTAGACCCTCTGTTGGCATGCAGAATTAAGTGCCGATTCACAGTCCATGTCAGTGGACAGGTTGATATGGAGCTTGCACTGTGCAGGTGGTATACTGTAATTGTGTGAGTAGGCGAATGGGTAGTGTGTGCGTGAATGAAAAGAGGGGTAATAATTGACCTTAAAAGAGCAATTCATCCACTGGATAATTAATATTTTCTTTAAAAAAAAAGTGGAAGAACTCGTAATCTAGTAATCCTGATGAAAAATTACACCCCACTCCAAACAATGACAATACCGAGAATCATTGAGCTGCAACGTGTACAACCTGGACTCCTTGAATTTAAGAATGTTCCGCTTCCATTGTAAGTAATTTCCAAATCGTCGTTTCCGTTATAAGTCTGTTCATTAGCAGAACCTTCTTTGATTCCATTTAAATAAAAATCAACCAGTGTAAATTTTCTAACGTTAATAAAAAGTGTAGCTACACAAATTAACAAAAAAGTGTAGTGTACACAAAAAACATTCTTAAAAGTGTATGAAAATAATCTACATATTTTTAAAATACAATTAATTTATACGGAAAAAAACGTTAACTAATATTCAGTTAATATTTCTAATTAAAACCAAACAAAAAAATATACTGATATACAAATATTAATGTTTTCAAAGAATTATCTATTTACCAATAGTAGACATTCGAGCTTATTCAAATTAGTATAGCTCGTACATATAAAAAGGGTTGGACTTCTCTGACAAAATTTGATACGTTGACAAAAATATGATATGAGAGCTGATCATACACACCCAATTAACTGTCCATCCTAGAGTTTCCACAATATAACCACTACTATTATCGAATAGTAGACATTCAAGCATATTCAAGTTAGTATATCCCGTACATATAAAAATGGTTGGACTCCTCTGACAAAATTTGATATGTTCACCAAAATATGATATGGGAGCTGACCATACACACCCAATTAACTGTCCATCCTAGAGTTTCGGCAATATAACCACTACTATTATCGAATAGTACACATTCGAGCCTATTCAAATTAGTATAGCCGGACCATATAAAAAGGGTTGGGTTCCTCTGACAAAATTTGATATGTTGACAAAAATACGATATGAGGGCTGATCATACACACGAAATTAACAGTCCATCCTAGAGTTTCTCTCCTATTTATGCCCTTGACGATCCGTGTGCAGCTGTCGATGTGTTTTTAAGGCTTTGGAATGCTGTTTTTTCAGCTAGCCTATTCACAAAAAATCACGTAGTAGTCGTCCTATTAAACCATGGATATCTGAGGCCTTGTTAAACATAAAAAATGGTTATTGAGAAAGGCGAAACATGTTAGAACCAATCAACGTTTCCAGCAATATGTTACAGCCTATTGTCAGAAAGTAAAAAAGAAAACCATTGCTGCTCGCGTAGCTTATTATAAAAATAGATTTGATAACTGTTCCGGTGACTCCAAACTTATGTGGCGTTCTATCAATGACATTTTAAGTAATAATTCGTCAAAGATTAAGCTCATTAATTCTATTAATTCATCTAATAATAATCTTTTAACTGATGCGTCTGACATTGCCAATGAGTTCAGAAATTATTTTGGGAGTATTGCGTCAAATTTGAAGTCTAGTCTTCCATTAAATAATAGGAATTCTATGGAGTCTGACGGCGATTATGTTGAGCAATCTTTTTTTCATTCAATTGACGATCTTGAAGTTTCTAAAGCTATTGCTTCTTTAAAATCAAGAAACTCTTACGATATATTCGTTTGTAGCAATTACAATTAAAAGTTCCGTTGGTCTTATATGTCATATTTTAATTGTTGTTTTAGAACCGGTATTGTTCCTGAAATTTTGAAATCAGCAATTGTGCTACCTCTTCATAAAAATGGTTCCAGATGCGACTTAAATAATTATCGGCCTATTGCTCTACAGCCAGTCCTGTTAAAAATAATGGAAAAAATTATTAAATTTAGAATGGTTGTATTCCTAAAGAAGCAGCATAGTGTTATAAGTTATTGTCAGCACGGTTTTCGCAATGGGTTTTCCGCAGAGTCTGCATTGAATTTTTAAATGGCGTACATGCATCGCTAAATAACTCTGACTCTTGCGCTGGTTTTTTTGTTGACATATTAAAAGCCTTTGACATGGTTGATCGTAACCTCCTATTGCATAAGCTTTCTAAAATTTGTTTCAGAGGAAACATTAATAATTGGTTAAATCGTATCTTGCAAATCGTAATCATGTTGTTAAGGTGAATGGAACTATGGGCAGCCTTTATGTCTTAAACATTGGCGTTCCTCAAGGTTACGTCTTGGGGTCACTCACATTTCTGATATACGTAAACTCAATTTTTAGTGCAAATTTGGCAGGCTCTATGGTTGCCTTTGCAGATGATATGAGCTTATGTTATCGTGGTTCCTCACAAACTGATGTTTGCCATAAAATTGCAGCCGATCTTTTAGTTTTAAGGAAGTGTTTTGACCACCATTTCCTAATTGTAAGTTAAAACTAAGTTTATGCATTTTAGTTTGGGTAGCAGTAGTTTACATTCACCGTTAACGTATCATTCCAGTTTTTGTAATGCTGTCAATTGCTCCAGCTCGTGCATTTCCATTGAAACTGTTGAGAGCTTCAAGTACCTTGGAGTTATTGTTGATTGTAATCTGAGTTGGAAGCAACATGTCGATAAAATAAAAAAATTGTCAGAGGAGTGCAACCCTTTTTATAAGCACGGGCTATACTAATTTGAATAGGCTCGAATGTGTACTATTCGATAATAGTAGTGGCTATATTGCAGAAACTCTAGGATGGACAGTTAATTGAGTGTGTATGATCAGCTCTCACATCATATTTTTGTCAACATAACAAATTTTGTCAGAGGAGTCCAATCCTTTTTATATGTACGGGCTATACTAATTTGAATAGGCTAGAACTTCTACTGTTCGATAATAGTAGTGGCTATTTTGCGAAAACTCTAGGATGGACTGTTAATTGGGTGTGTATGGTCAGCTCTCATATCATATTTTTGTCAACATATCAAATGTTGTCAGAGGAGTCCAACCCTTTTTATATGCACGGGTTATACTAATTTGAATAGGCTCGAATGTCTACTATTCGATAATAGTAGTGGCTATATTGCGGAAACTCTAGGATGTACTGTTAATTGGGTGTCTATGATCGATCAGCTCTCATATCATATTTTTGTCGACAAATCAAATTTTGTCAGAGGAGTCCAACTAACTAAATAAACTAATTATATGCAAAAATAGCGCGATAAATATAAGTTTTGACTTAGAAAATTGGGTGCTCCAGATCAAATCTTTCTGGTGCTAATAAAAAAACACGGCAACTGATATCACTTCAATACGCTTGCCAAAGTCAAAGTATCAGTAAATCTATATAAGAAAAAAGATTAGCACTGTAACTGTCTCCCATATTATTAAAAAAATATATCTATTTGGTAATATGAAAATAACGTTTAAATAAAAACATATTTTAAGTTCAAAAATGATTTGTCAACCAAGAAAAAGATCGTATACTGATTCCACATTCACTTTGTAAACTAATGGTAGACAAGGTCTTGAAGCCCAAAATTAGCTCGTCAAACTATTTTTTGGCCAGGAATGTCGGATCAAAGTATGGAAGAGGTCAAACAATGTGAAAAACCTAGTATGCAGATTCACAACACAAGCCACCGATGTTATCAAATAGCATTCCTAGCTATCCGTTCTGATTGTGTCAATGGACGCACTTACAGTTTCGAAACCTTACTGTATAAAAACGTACCAGTCTTGGTTACAGTTAATCATTACAGTGATTATTTCGAATTACACATATTAAAGGATACGTCTTCAAAGTCAACAATTGAAGCTCGTAAACGAAACTTTGAAGCAGACGGTATTTCTCGCCGCGTACCTACCGATCTCAACAAACGTTATTCTTACGAGGTTTCAATATCGATATATTTAAAGGTAAATTTTAATTTTAGATGCATTTTGTTTGAACCTAGTTGCAGCTTTCTAACGAAACTATACATTTATTTATTAAGATTGTTGTTCACATATTGACTACCTCAATCAATTAGTCGCAATTTTCTGTTAGTTTATAATGTATATATAATCTAATAAAATATAATGTAATGTGTCATTAAATAGTACTAATTTGTATTATTAAATAAACTGTGGAGTATAATTAAAAGGAATATTACTGTATTGAAGGATTATGATAATACTCAAGCCATACAGAATGAGAACATAATTTTGTATATTAATAATTTTCTGTTTCAAGAATATTTCTCACTATTGATTTTCGCACAATTGAACACAGAGTGAGGAGTCTGCTTGAATCTGTTTTTGATTGGAGTTGGTGCCATATTCGGGTTCAAACGTCTGAGTCATACTTCTAAATAAAGTTTGTGTTATATTATGTCAAATTGTAAAGTTAAAATTTATAGTAATCAATTTTGAAAGAACTCATAAACGGAGCCCATAATTTTCTGTTGAATCAAGCTTAAACAATATATAATTTTAGAAAATAGATCAAAGTGCTAATAATATTAAATGTATAATTTATTTTTCATTTAAAACTTGTTCATCATGGTAATAAATAAAAATAAAAAATATAAAATATAATATTAAAAACTGCCTAAAACTAGCAATTTATTAAAAATATACGAGTGTATGTGTAGTGTATGTGAATATTTACATTTTATTGTTGTAGGCTTGGCAATCCACAAAACTACATTGAAACAACGGTAACACTTTGCACATATTTTTTGGAATATGTAATCATTTATTACAACACTTCATTCTGGAGAAATGGCATTTCGTACACAAAATATTAAACAGATTAATTGTCTGATCCACGCACTTTTTCACTAAAATTGATTTTTTTTTATATGTGTATTTCTACACCACACAGCAATTTTTTTTACATTTATTTCATTATTTAATGCCGCATGCAACCATACTGTGCTTTGCGATTTTACCCAAGCAAAGTTCGAGTTGAAACTAACAAAAAATAAAAACGGAGAATATTGATGAAAATGGGACATTAAAAGGCACACAAAAAGCTCACATTCGTAAAATCGTTTTAAATATTGCCAGTAGATAGAAAAAATATAACAAAACAGGAATTTAGGCAAGAGAAAATTTAGTCTCTCAATTTTTACTTTTATCTATAAATGTGTCTGTGAAAAACATACAAACCGTAATCATACTGGAGAGTATATCTCCAGTCCCACTATCAAAATAAATTTTCTTTTTTGCAGGAGAAATTAGCCTGTTATGAAAAATTTTACACTAAACAAACTTGTATAGGTTTTATCTGTGTGTTACACTGACAACATACATAGTACCAAACTTAAACAAATCTAAATGTTTGTTCGTGACATTTTTCTGTCGCCTCGGAAAATTACATAAACTAAAATAGAAACACATAAACATATCACACATAAAGCATGTAAAATTAAATATCACCGTAGCATAAAGAAATAAAAATAAGACTTTTGTTTGTATAATACACGAGTAAATGACGGACATATTTTCGTATTACTTTCTTCATTGCGCAATAACGAGATTCGGAAAACTGTAGTTGTTTATATGAAAACATTAAAATATACGTAAAGGGACAAACAAAATAGCAGCTTACGCGCTTAGATAGAAAACAAATAACCGCAGATAAAAACGCAAATGGCACAGTAAAATATTTCCGTTGAGCCATAATTTACATCTTATGTTTTTGGTGTGAAAATTATATTCTGTTTCATCCCTCCGTGATTTATTTTTGTGGAGTTTTACAACTTAATTTCTCTACCCAGGAAGGAAAATATGTATGTTAGAAAAAATTTAACACTAAAAATAATTATTACACATACAAATATTTTAATTTCACTAAGTTACAGAAATTATGTCAACTCGATAGGTTTTTACAAAATATCATTCAAAATTATCGGTGAAACGTGATGAGAACAAAAATAAGACTTACGAGTATGTATACTTTATTATACAAAGTAATAAAAAGTAATAAGTCATCATGAACCGTTTTCATCTGAGAGATTAGTATGAAAATGAATCTCTAAATCGAAGGAAAGTTAAACAAGTAATTTTACGAGATAATATCTGTACGTAATGAGTTTGGTGAGCTAAAATTTAAAGAACTAATTATAATAACCGAAGCAACCGGGACTGCAATGCAATACTGTGATGGGATGTTCTGATACCACTTTTTTGAAACATTATTATGTCTCTTTTTAATCAAATGACAATTCTTTCGTATATCAACTATTTCTTTTCGATTGCTTCGTAGAAGCAACTACCTCCTAGAAAACAAGAAAAATTAGAATAATTTAGAAAAATTGGACAATAGTAATGAATAAAGGGACAAAGTTTCAATCGTTTACAAAATTAGTTGAAATCGTTCTTTATTATTTTTTTATAAAATAAAATAAAAATATCATAAAAAACAGTTGCATCATTAATAAATTAAGTGGTTTTTAATGTGTGCTGTCTTAAAATGTTGATATTTTTCAGTGTTGTCATACCGAAAAAAGAGACCCCAAACAAATATACATATCCTCAGTGTATTGTTGTGTCCTGGCAGTATTTATTAAAAGACATAAAGTTATTTATTAGGTATTTTATTACATCAAATTTACAGCATGTGTTTTCTTTAATGTCTATCTCTTGCATGTCTTTATCAGTGGTTACATTCTACTTAGGGTGTATTCATTTAGTTTTCAAGGTGTGTTCATTTAGTCTAATTTAAATTAACTTCACTACATCTTCCCCCTTATAAAAATCAATTCATTATGTACAAGTTTATATTAATTCATACTAATTTATTGTTATGTTATTACATATTGTTTTTTTTTTAATTATCCTTATTACCTTCCCCTTAATTATAATGACTTAAATTTATTTAATATCTAATGTAATCATCAAACCTTTGGGGTAGACGAATTATCCGCCCTGACCTAGTCACCCTGTCTTCATTGACTGTAACTCCGTCGTTGTCAATATGTGAATATGCATTTTGTTCCAGATTCCGTTGTCCTATACTTAAATCAGGAATCTGATCGCTGTGTTTACTCTCTCTTGTATCGTCCAGTTCATTTCTAAATTGAGGTCTCCTATTTGACTTTCTTAGATGAAAAGAATTCCTTCTAATAATTCGACCCTCTTCATTCTTTATTACATAAGATCGCGGACTATCATATTTCGTTACTATTTGGGCTGGTTCCCATGTTTTGTTTTTCCTGTACACTACCGACTGTCCTGGTACAAAAACTGGTCTTTGTTTTGTTCTACCATCATAATATTTTTTTGAGTTTGACTGATTTTCTTTGAGTTTGTTTACTACGTTGAACTCGACTCTCGGAATAAGTAGTTCTGTTTTTATTGGAATTTTTGTTCGAGTTCGACGACTGAGGAGTAATTGTGAGGACGAAGCACTTAAATTAGCCACAAGATGATTTCGATACTCCAGTAAACTGTAATTTAAATCTGTATTATCCTCTATCAACTTTTTCACTAAATTCATTGCGATTTGAACGGCTTTTTCTGCTTGCCCATTAGATCTGGGGTACGTAGGCTCGATGTTTTAATTTGAAATTCCCAACTTTCACTAAATTCCTGCATTTCTTTAGATGCGATCGGCTTATTTTCACAGATCATCGTTTTTGGAATTCCGTGAGTGGTAAATACATTTTTAATTTTGTCAATAATTTCGGCTGACTGTTTGTTTTTCAATAGAATAATTGCAAGCCACTTACTGTAGTAATCCGTAATAACCAGATACTCACTAACTCCTACCTGCATAATATCACATGCAATCTTTTCAAAAGGTAAATTTGGAATTTCATGCGGGATCAACGGCTGCTTTGTATTTGGTATCTGAAATTTCACACACGTTCTACATTTGCTTATATAATCCTCTATATCCGAATCCATGCTCGTCCAATATAATATTTCTCTTGCTCTCTGTTTGGTTTTTGTAATTCCCATATGTGCCTTATTTAAAAGGCACCATTACTTAATTTAAAAGGCACCATTACTCGGTCTCCGAAATAAACCAGTCCTTCCTCGCAAAATATTTCTCCTTTATATTTCCAGAAAGTTTTAATTTGATTATCGAGCTGGCATTTAGAGTTTGGCCATCCTTCTTTATAAATTTTTAATATCTTGGACAAAATTTCATCCTTTGCCGTTTCATATATGAATATTTCTTTTTTATGATCAGACATGTTAATCGTATGTATCACATCTTCATACTCTTTAAATTCTTCGGTATTTTCACCCAATAAATAACTCCTAGATAAATGATCGGCTATGTGCATTTCTTTACCTGGTCTGTATATTACATTTAACTCATATTTTAATAATTTCATTTTCATTCAAAACAACCACAGCATAATTTATAATTTCATTGTAAACGACAAGAATTGACTTTATGGATTTCGTTTTTCATTATGCTCATCAGTGGTTTATGATCTGAATGAACTTCCACTGGCCTTCCAAAAATATAGTTGTGAAATTTCACACATGAAAAAATGATTGCGAGAACCTCTTTTTCTATTTGTGCGTATGGCTTTTCGGTATCTGTTAAGCTTCTTGATGCGTATGCCACAGGTTTTCCACTTTGCAATAAGACACAACCTATTCCGTTCTGACTTGCATCCGTTTGTATGGTTATCTTCTCGTTTGCAGTAAATGTCTGTAAAACTGGGGTATTTGTAATTATTTCTTTTAGTTTTTTAACACATTGAACGTGTTGTTCCATCCAGCTAAATTCTATGTTTTTTCTTAGTAATTACCGTATAGGTTCCGTTAATTCTGCCATGTTAGGCACAAAACTTCGTAGATACTTGACCATACCTAGAAATCGTTGTAATTCTTTTTTAGACGTTGGGTCATCCGTTTTGGTTATGTTTCACTATACAAAATGCTGTCGAGCAAAAAACGTGAATGTTGTGGATCTTGATTGTGAAAACCTTGATTGTGATAATGAAAATAATTATATAGAAGTAATTGAAGTAGAAATTGATACTGCTGATAAAAGAGGGTGGTTCGAAAGATTTTTTTTAAATAATATTGAATTAAATTTTAAAATAGACGCAGCGTCTGAAGTTAATGTTTTACCTTTAAAAATCTTGAATAAATTGAATGTTAAGCGTTATATAGAAAAATCTAATGTGATCTTGAGAGCTTTATTCGGCTCGGATCTACAATTATACCATCCCGATTGAAAATATGTCCTAAGAAACTGACTTCTTTTATTCTATACTGAACTTTATGTTGATTAAATTTTATATTTAATTTTTTAGCTCTCTCTACTACTTTATTTAGAACGTCTCTGGGGCTATATTTATTCCAAAGGGTAATCTCCTAAAGGTGTAGGAACCAAAAGGCGTGCTAAAAGCGCAAAGATTTTTCGAATTATTATCCAGTTCGATTTGATAGAACCCATCCTTTAAGTCTAAAACTGTAAATACTTCGACACCTGCTAATTTAGTAGTTAGATCCTCTAATTTTGGGATTTCATAATGATCTTTCTTTAATGCCTCGTTTAAAAATTTCGGGTCTAAACAAATTCTTAAGCTTCCGTTCGGGTTTTGTACTACTACGAGATTACTACTCCATTCGGTTGGTTCAGATCATTTCTCTATTATTCCCGTTCGTTCTAAATTGTCCAATGCTTCTTTCACCTTCTCACGTAGTGCTATTGGAATTCTTCTAGGAGGTTTTGTGACTGGATTTGAATTTTCCTTTAATACTCATTTTAACTGCTCAAGAAATCTACCCAGTCCTGTAAATAACGTTTCGTTACCTTTTATAAACTGTTCTTTCCCTATTTGAATCTCATTAATATTTTTAAGCAAATTAAATTTTCCAATTGTCTTTAATCCGATTATAGGGGTTACATCTGAATCTATCACTACAAAATTTTCTAAGATTTCTAAATGTTTATGTCTTATTTTCAATTTAACCATACCGTATGGCACAATTCTCGATCCCCCGAAAGCTCTCAAGATCACATTAGATTTTTCTATATAACGCTTAACATTCAAATTATTCAAGATTTTTAAAGGTAAAACATTAATTTCAGACCCTGTGTCTATTTTAAAATTTAATTCAATATTATTTAAAAAAAATCTTTCGAACCACCCTCTTTTATCAGCAGTATCAATTTCTACTTCAATTACTTCTATATAATTATTTTCATTATCACAATCAAGGTTTTCACAATCAAGATCCACAACATTCACGTTTTTTGCTCGACAGCATTTTGTATAGTGATGCTTTGCATGACACCTAGCGCATGTAACGTTATATGCAGGGCATTTCCCCATTTCATGCTTTCCACCCATCTTCGACAAACAAACCCGTCTCTTGATTGTGCAAACCCAAATCTGTCACCATTGCTCTGATTTTGAACATTTTGTTTTGCTCTTATTGCATTATTACTATTTCTATTATGATTAAAATTGCTATTTAATTTACAATTAAAATCATTTTGTATGTATCTATATTTATTAGTACCTTTTATTTCCGCTACCTCAGCTTGTTTTAATATTTCCTCAGCTTGCTATCGCGTTCTCTCTTCTATACGACATCTATCCACTACATCCTGTAGTGTAGGGTTGCCCTCTTTTATAAATTTTTCTTTTAAATTTGTTTCCCGGATACCAAACACCAATCTATCTCTGATTATTGCGTCTTTCTCCACTTTGAACACGCTATGTTCCGCCATAGCTCTTAAATTTTGGTAAAAATCATCAAATGGCTCGTATAATTTTTGACATTTATTGTAAAAATTGTATCTCTCATACAGCACGTTGATTTTTGGCTCACAATACTTGTCCAATTCTTCTATGCAGGCTGCTAATTTAATTTCTGGATCTTTTTTTACATCTAATGTTTCTAAGATGTCAGCGGCATCACGTCCAATTAAATTCTTGAACACCGCAATTTTAATTCTCTCGTCAACTCTATCCTTTCCACTTGCAATGAGGAATATCCGCTTTAAAACGTTTCCAATTATTATATAAATCACCTTTTAATATCAAGGGACTCGGTTTGTTTAAACATTCCATTTCTTATTTTATTTTATTTTATTTATTTTTTTTCACTTTACTTTCAATAACCTTACTTTTTAATTTTTTACCGCGTGGTATTGCATTTATTCACTTTTTAACATTTAATTTAATTTATTAATGTTATTTATTACCAACTGCGCCATGTATCGTTGTGTCCTGACAGTATTTATTAAAACACATAAAGTTATTTATTAGGTATTTTATTACATCAAATTTACAGCATGTGTTTTCTTTAATGTTTATCTCTTGTATGTCTTTATCATTGGTTACATTCTACTTAGGGTGTATTCATTTAGTATTCAAGGTGTGTTCATTTAGTCTAATTTAAATTAACTTCACTACACTCAGCGCCCAGCGGATGTGTATTTTGTGCAAGAGCTAATAAAATATATTCCATAAATTATTTCTTACTGTATTAAATGTGATAAGCGGTTCTTTATCAGTTAGTAAGCCCCAAGACCCCAAGTATTTTAGATAGTGTTTTTTTTCGATACTAACGAAAATGCGCTATTATGAAATTTTCGACAGGGTTTAAAATTTACGACACCTCCTAAGGTGTCGAATATCTTTACGAATGCATAAAATATTTATAAAATTATACTTAAAATATTATATTTTGGATTAAATAAGTTTTATTATTAAAATTTAACTCTCGAAACAGGTTACAATCAAAATTCGCAGTGCACTTGATTCAACAACAACACGCATACACACATACGTAATTAGATACTACACGTAATGAAAAAACAGAAAGCATAGAAAATACTTCACTAGAAAATAGAAAAAATTTACAAAAAATTTGCCGAAAACATGACAAAGATAAGAACTAAAATTTGCAATAGCGCGACTGAGATACAACATTTTTATTTTATGGTATAAAAAGTTGAGAAAATTTTGACATCAACAAAAACTAACCTATAAATTATTTACAAAATATGAAAATTCTTTATTTTTAATGTTCGACAATAATTTTATATCCCAAAAAATACTAAAAAAATTATTATTATTTTTTCGATGAACTAAAATATGCCTTTTAATTATTGTGGATAATTTACGAAACTATCTAAAAATTATTTTGCTATAATTATGTGAGGGGAAATTTTTGACAAGTTCATATTAACCTAAAAAAATCATTCAGAAGCCGAAAAAACAATCAAACAAAAATCGAAGTGTCACATTTTTTAACTCAAAAAAATATAATAAAAACCAGTCCAGTCTTATATTTGTATCAAAATAATTGTATAAAACTATGTATCGATCAATGAAACCGGATAATAACAGCAGTAATGTGGAAGTGGATGAGTGCTATCGAACGGACATTGAAATTTTGATAATGTTTGAACGTTAATTTTAGACTAATAATAATAATGAATGATGTGTGTCTTAAACGACTAAAGTTTAATATCACCCGTTATGAAATTTTCAAGTTTCTGCTATTCCTCACTATGCGGCAAATGAATAGTTAATCTATGATTTTTAATCACTTTTTATTTAATTTTTATGATTTTCCTTTATTGTAGTAACTTCGAACATGATCAATTATTCGTTGTCATATAAATTAATAAATAAAAGACACTAGTTAAAAATTTCTTTTTAGTGACACTGTTATTAAATTTCAACAAATTTTTTCAAAAATATTAATTTACCAATGCAGGTAAGTCAAAACATAAAATAAACAAGTATAAGAAAGCAAGAAATATTACATTTTATGAGCCAGTGCGACGCTAACGCCGCTCCCAATATATTACTTTTCGGTACTACACATTACGCGCCACAGCATGAAATAGTTTATTTTATTTATGAAAAATATTTCAAAGCAGAAATACTAGATTTACTTTCACCGCTGTATACGTACAAAAAAATAATTTTTTGTTATATTTCATTCGGTTCGATCTTCGTTTCGTTTTTCTGTTGATCGGTTTGTGTTGGTTTATAAAAAATTTACAAAATATGTAGAGAATATACCAAAACAAGCTGTGCCTGTGTGTTGTAAAAACAAGGTTTTTGTTTTTGTAATTTTGAATTTCTACGAAAAAGAATGAAAGCAAACATTTTCCGTACCTAAAATAAAAAATTGTTCTTGTGCCGTGATATACGAGTACATTATCAGAAATAATTGTTGATACGAGTATAATAAAATATAGATATTGAACGTTTTTAATTCAAATTAAGTAAAGATGTCGTTTTGTTTTTTTTTAAATAATATTTTTATTTCTAACCGACGTTTCGATCTTCAGGTTTTTTTGAAATATTTATTTGTACAAAATTAATTGTAAAAACTTACAAATATTAATACTCTTGTAAAATAATTAAAAATTTGTAAATACTAAAGTTTAAGAATTTAACAAAACAAAATACGCTTATCCAAAAATGTTTAATTCATTTTTAATACCTATGTAATTTATATTGTTGCCCTGAAGAGTTCAAAAATTGTAGTTTCTTAAGTCCGCTATCTTCTTTGCTATCTGTAATGTGAACAAACGGCCTTAACTTATGACCCGATTTTTGGGTTTCGGCTAAGGATTCGCGATTCTAACAGAATTATTCGTGCAAAATGAGCACGAACGAAAAGTACTATTAACACATTGGAAATGTGCTTTATATTATAAAGTCCTAATTTAAAAGTAAGTATGGGATTAAATCTTGGAATATAATAAAGCTATTTGATCAGCAAGTTTAAACAAATTATATCATGAAACGTGAATTTTTAAAATAATATGAATAATTATCGAAATTTTGACACGTACGAGTAATGGTGACTGGCTCACTGTCTTTAAATAGCTGAACCAATATTTTAGGTGTTTCTATGTAGCTACTCCAGCACACTGATTCTCTAACCAAAAAGGTAATGCGTAAAAGTGAAAACCATAGTAAGTTTCCAACTTTACACAAATTACAATGCTATGTGTTTGTTTGTGTTTAATGTTTACATCTTATATTGTTTCTTAGATAATCAAGGTGCATTACGTGAATTATTTCGATTGGACATGTCATATGCTCGTCTGAAGTCTACAAATCATTTATATATCTCAAAAGAAATGTAATTGCAAATATTTGTTTAGCTAACTTTTTAGCTCCTTTCTGACTAATTTCCTTCTATCGAACACGATGCAATCTCTGACTTGAGCGCTCTGACACGAACGCCACCAGAAAATTATATTGTACAACAATTACAGAAAATTATGTATTGTGCATTTGTGCAAGCTCTTCCACTTCTTGAAGATTGAACAGAATACCATTTAAGTGCTCATGCGCAAACTAGTTTAGGACTCAAATTTCTTGAACTAAATTTAGTTTTATTGGTGGTGTGGTTCCTCCCAAGTTAAAAGCCATGCTCCAGTGCTTAAACCAAAATTTATTGCCAAATCTTAATTGCAATAAACAAACCTATGTTTCATAAGAAATAGGGTTCGTTTCACCCCATTGAGGTACTGTTTCAAAACAGTTCCTAATTGTATTCCTTATTTCACACCTAGCATTTTAGCGCTTTACTTTCACTATACAAAATTCTAATTTACTTCTATTAAATTACATTATATATTAATTTTATAAACCAACTTTAAAATGAATAGAGTTCAACTTGCTACATTTTAAAACTTTAGCCAAAACATAATTCTAGGTACTAAATTTATCTCCACCTAATATACCAAATTTTATTGAACTGTTAAATTTTCAAACAAATTTCATCCATAGCATTGGCTATGCTATGGACGAAACGCCGTTTATGTTTACTCCCAACTAATTCACGTTTTGGCCAAGGTTATTGCAAGTATTACTCCAAGTGTTCGAATTACCAAACCATGAAAGTATAATCGATCGGATCATTTTATTGAAATTGAGGATGGTGTTCGAGACCGCGATAAAATATAGGGAAAATACAGGGATATTTAAACAAAAAAATTTAGAACAACAACTTGAACTAACTTCAAGTCAATCATTTTAACATTTAATTTTTGGTTCATAATTAAACACAATACTATCCAATATTAAAATAAATTAACTAATTTCACCAGCAAACATTAAGATATCCATTTTTTCTTATTAAAAATACAATTCAGTCATTGTATTTTCATTCTTTCAAATTTCCTGTTGTAAATGAAGTAAGGAAGAATCAAAAAATTGCGTATTAAAAAAATGTCCCTGTTTCATCCGTTCAGCAATTATTAAGTTTTTTGATGAACTCTGTTGTACTCTACATAATATCAAGAGTTGTTCAGAGTTGTTGAGAACAAGCATAAACTTTATTCGTATATATAATGCAAGATATTGACTTAGTGCAAGCTCTTTAGGATTCGATTGAGTAAATCCGAAGCATAAATATTTTAATAATTCGTGAATTGGTTAAAAAATCAAAATATAATATATAGCGGTCTAGAGCAGCTTTTTCAAAAAAACGCACCAGATATGATACACATAATATTTTGACATTACCTGCACTGTTAAATTAATATTTTTGAAAAACTTGTTGAAATTTAATAACAGGTGTCACTAAAATGAATGTTTTTACCTAGTGTCTTTTATTTATTAATTTATATGTAAACGAATAATTAATGTTATTCGAAATTACTACAATAAAGCAAAATTATTAAAATTAAATAAAACGTCTGCATAAATCTAAATTAACTATTCACTCGCCGCGTAGTGATGAATAGCAGAAGCTTGAAAATTTCATACAAGCGAAATCATGCATGAATGATATACTCAAATTTTATTCAAATTCGCAAATTTAATTAGACTTTTCTCGATTGGCAAAGAATTTATTATCGATAATGGATAATTATCAATTTATTACGCAATTTATGTTATAAATATTAGGCACAGTATGATTTAATATTTCATAAATACAATGCCATCTATCAATGTAGTACAGACAATTTAAGCTGAGTTTTGTTATAAGTTTCGATAGATGGCGTAAATTAATTAATCAAGTAGTTCTCGACGTTGTCGACGTAGTTGACGAGTTGCCGACTTTGTCGACGAGTATTCGACGTTGTCGACGAGTATTCGACGTTGTCGACGAAATCTTGTAAAAATTAGTAGCCGACGCGTAATCGCCCATCCTTGTGTTACGTTCGCGTATCATTAAAAGTGAACATTATGCGAACGAATATTTCGCTAAAAAGTCTAATTATGTTAGGATAGTAACACCGTTAACTATCGTTTTTGAGCTGCAAAATCGATTCGTTTGCCAACTATTATATGAAGTGTAGTATTCGTTTATGATTCGTAAACGGTTCACCTTGTTTAGCTAGTAGTTCGTTTGTATAAAAAAAAAGGTTATTTTACTATAGCAGAGCTCTAAATCATAGAATTTTTTTCCCACTTGTTATTTAAACAGGCCAATGGCTGAACTACAAAACATATATAGTCCGGTTTCTGGTAATAGACATGTACTACGAATTCAGACGACTATAGCGGAGCTCTAAATTATAGAATTTTTTTGCCACTTGTTATTTAAACAGGCCAATCGCTGAACTACAAAACCTATATAGTCCGGTTTCTGGTAATGGACATGTACTACGAATTCAGACGACTATAGCGGAGCTCTAAATCATAGAATTTTTTTGCCACTTGTTATTTAAACAGGCCAATCCCTGAACTACTAAACCTATGTAGTCCGGTTTCTGGAAATGGACATGTACTACGAATTCAGACGACTATAGCGGAGCTCTAAATCATAGAAATTGTTAGCCACTTGCTATTTAAACAGGCCAATCCCTGAACTACTAAACCTATATAGTCCGGTTTCTGGTAATGGACATGTACTACGAATTCAGACGACTATAGCGGAGCTCTAAATCATAGGATTTGTTTGCCACTTGTTATTTAAACAGGCCAATCGCTGAACTACAAAACGTATATAGTCCGGTTTCTGGTAATGGACATGTACTATGAATTCAGACAACTATAGCGGAGCTCTAAATCATAGAATTTGTTTGCCACTTGTTATTTAAACAGGCCAATCGCTGAACTACAAAACCTATATAGTCCGGTTTCTGGTAATGGACATGTACTACGAATTCAGACGACTATAGCGGAGCTCTAAATCATAGAATTTTTTTGCCACTTGTTATTTAAACAGGCCAATCCCTGAACTACTAAACCTATGTAGTCCGGTTTCTGGTAATGGACATGTACGGGTACTACGAATTCAGATGACTATAGCGGACCTCTAAATCATAGAAATTGTTAGCCACTTGCTATTTAAACAGGTCAATCCCTGAACTACTAAACCTATATAGTCCGGTTTCTGGTAATGGACATGTACTACGAATTCAGACGACTATAGCGGAGCTCTAAATCATAGAATTTTTTTGCCACTTGTTATTTAAACAGGCCAATCCCTGAACTACTAAACCTATGTAGTCCGGTTTCTGGTAATGGACATGTACTACGAATTTAGCCGACTATAGCGGAGCTCTAAATCATTGAATTTTTTTGCCATTTGTTATTTAAACAGGCCAATCGCTGAACTACAAAACGTATATAATCTGGTTTCTGGTAATGGACATGTACTACGAATTCAGACGACTATAGCGGAGCTCTAAATCATAGAATTTGTTTGCCACTTGTTGTTTAAACAGGCCAATCCCTGAACTACTAAACCTATGTAGTCCGGTTTCTGGTAATGGACATGTACTACGAATTTAGCCGACTATAACGGAGCTCTAAATCATAAAATTATTTTGCCACTTGTTATTTAAACAGGCCAATCGCTGAACTACAAAACGTATATAATCCGGTTTCTGGTAATAGACATGTACTACGAATTCAGACGACTATAGCGGAGCTCTAAATCATAGAATTGTGTGCCACCTGCATTATAATATTTTGTTTTTCCTATATTCTTCTCATACCTCGCTAAACGAACGCCCTTTCGTTATCAGCTGACTGTTGTGATTTATTATGAATTTTCTTTGTCGTTTATATTTATTGCACTGTCTTGGGAACGGATGGCTTATAGTTTCTACGAATTTATATGAAATATATTGATTCGATAAACGGAATTTCGGTTTAAGGCTTGCTTTTCCAAAACGTATCCCTATCCGTAATGCGAGGTATGAATGTACTTAATTAGCCTATTTTATCAACTTTATACAATCTATAGGAAAATTATAGTGACATAATTTTTTCCGGGTTGGTATCAGTTTTTCAATACAAATTATTTATAAATTTTTATGGATTGATATAGAAAAAAACTGTCATGACATAATCTTTTCCGGGTTGCATTCAAAAATATCGTGATATAAATGTTTTTTCGGGATGACATCGAAAAGTGTCGTGATATATGTACTTTAGTGCTGCCATCGCATTTTTGCGGGATCGTTTCCGGGCTAACTTCACAGACATGTAACTTTTAGAAATCTAAATTATTTCCATAACAATAAATATGCTTTACTGCGATATATTTTATTTGGACTTGGTTAAAATATTTACCTCTGTTACACATAAACTGTAGAATTGAAATAGCTAAATATGCACTTATAAAACAAATAAAAATATTGCTAATGTAAGAATTTGAATACTTCATTGTAATAAAATTCACGAGATATGCATTTTAAAGCGATTAGGCTATTTGAGATATATTTTTTATCGAACTTGGTTAATTTTAATACACATGCTTCTATACTTATTTCCAAATCAGTCAAATGTTGCAGATAAGTTAATATATCTATATCGAAAATAATTTTGTTTACAGTGAATATGTCAGTGATTCAGTGAAACGATGTTTTATGTTATCTATATTTTTATAGTTATTGTGAAGGCAACAAAAGGTCCACGATATGTTGTTGGATGTCGACGTCAGTTAGACAAGACAAAATTGAAGGATGGAACTAAAGTAGCTCTTGATATGAAGTGCTCATCAACCGTGCATTATATTAATGAATGAAATGAAATTGATGCAATTGGAGGTCGTCATTTTTCCGAAGGTACATCAGCCGATCGTAAAATGCAACGTACTCTAATGCAATTGCTTAATCAAATGGATGGTTTCGATTCGTTCGGTTAGTTTAAAATGTTTATGGCTACAAACCGTCCGGATACGCTAGATCCGACATTAATACGTCCCGGATGTTTAGATCGTAAAATCGAAATTCTGCTTCCTAATGAACAGGCACGTTCGGAAATTTTAAAAATGCATGCCCCAGCTATCGCCAAACATGGTAAAATAGATTATGAAGCCATTGTTAAATTGTCGCATAGTTTTAACGGTGCCGATTTAAGAAATGTTTCGAATGGCGGTTTATGAATACAAGTAAGTCTTGCATTAAAATAAATGGAAAGTTTGTAACTAACAACAATTTCGTTTTACTTTAGATTACTATATGTTGGCGTCCAAGCCAACTTTCATCAAAACATTGTGGTTTAGTCTCACTCATTTTGGCCAATGAGCCTCCAATCTCGATGCTGCTATTTCCGTTGAGTACAACGCTGAAATAGATTTGTTTGGGTTTGGCCTAACTATCATTTACAGAGGCTCATTCATTTAACTGTGATGGTAGCAGTTCACAAGGCAGACGCGGTGGTATGCAACAAGGCTCACGACAATTTCAACCGACTTAAGATTTTACCCGCGAAGATATTGAGGTTGGGCCATCATTATCGATCAAACAAATTCGATCGATTCCGATATTTGGACGAATATTGGGTTCGAAAATTTTCTCGTTGAACTTCCATTGGCCGGGTTCATCTTATCGAAATTGGCTGGTAAACATTCGGATTTCGATAGGCATCAACTGGTATCACTGGATCCCGTATTGCATAGAGATTTACTATCTCAAATCAAATGGGGACGATGTATCAGAATTAGGTTTATATTTTACTGTTGTCGGTCTGTGTGTCTGTGATGATTTAGGAATAACACGAGTTGAAGAGCTGCGACAAAGCGGTTCTAATATAATGGTCAACTCATCCAATCGCATTGAATATATCCAATTAATGGTCGACTTTATATTAAATAAACAAATTCAAATAAATTTTAATAAAATATTTTTCATCTGAAAATCCTCTTTTTTTAATATTTTGTGTACACAATGTGATACCTGTAGGGTGTTTTTGTAGTCGAAGGAATTATTTTGGCTAGTTTCTGACTAGTTACCAGTTCTGACTAGTTCTGTATAGTTCGGCAGTCGGTATTATTTTTAAATTTTAAATTAACAATTTTTTAACGGAAAAATAACCTACAAAAATTAAATGCAAATTTGATGTGAAATTTGAAGAAGGCGGAAAATAATATTTTAAAATGAAGTGTGAATTCCTCCAATATTTTTTCAATTTTTCCCAAAAAAAAATAATTTTTTATTGTGTCGACACACCAAGCACAAAAAATCTATGTTTCTACCACAAATAACCATTATACAGATAAATATTTATCATGGCACGCCGATGTGAACTAAATAAAATCGATAAATTTGTAGGGGAAAAAGTGTTTAGCCAAAATGAAAAGATGAACTATAATATTTACGTTGCTCGATATTTTCGCTTTCTGCCGTCCAGTATTTCCAATATGATCGAGTAGAATTTCATAAGCAAAAATAGTTTATTTCTTTGTACAGTATAATAGCGCTATTCCATTCAAAATCACAAGATTTTGTACAAAATTAAAAAGAGACAAGAATAAAAGACCTACATGAGAGTGACTGAGACACATTTTTTTTTATAGTAGAACATGTCGGGGAATTTTTTTACTGCGATACAAACATAACTTAAAAATTATTTAAATACAGTGAAAAGTCGTAATGTTTATAGTTGATGATGTATTTTACATTCTATAAATTATTTAAAAAATTAAATATTATTTTTAAAATGGCGGGAGTAGTTTTGTTTTATTTAGATTCTTTAATTTGGACAAATACGTAAAAAGTACTCTACTATAAAACATGTGAGGGGAAAATTTTGACAAGTTCCTCTATAACCTAAAACAATCAAAAAATTTATGTTACATAAATAATAAATCAAAATGGCTACAATGGAGAAACCTAAACTAAAGGTAATTTTATTAAAATAAAACGTATTTTTTAATAATTATAAACTAAATATTTGTGTAACTTATAAGATAGTTGATTTGTGACCATTTTAACAGTAAATATTAAATTAAAATTAAGTTTAAATCGATTGATCTTAACAATTTGCGCTTGTAAGAACAAAATCAGCTGTTCCGCATTATACTGAGAATCACAAATTTTATTGTTTTTTATTTTTAATATCGAATTTTATTAATTCGGTTACGTTTTTGCCATTATATTAGTTTTTTTAAACCAGAACTTCTAAACTTTAAAAAATACTAACCCAATTTTACGATAAGAATGTTCTTTGTGTTTATTCAATGAAGTATAATCAACAACGATTTATTTACAGAAAAAGAAAAAATTAAGCCCCAGCATGAAATCGATTGGATTGGCGAATCTTTAGCAGCGTCAATTTTCAGTCGACTTCGTCGTTTGTAGTTTCAATAGAAAGTGTGGAATGTGCTGTTGCATCTCATGATCCAATGGATGCTGATGAAGTAGTTGCACCGGTTACTAAAAGTGGGGAGGTTGAAAGTCAGGTTTGCATTAATTCTGTGACAAATGTATCTGTTCCAGATGTAACTTTCGCTCCCAGTAATATGCCAAAAGTAAATGAAATACATTTTAAGCCTACTGCTCCCATATTCAAAAATACAACATCGTCGCATGTTGTTTTGACACCCAAGGTTTTGTTTCCCGATTTAAAATCAAAGGAAGCAATTGAATATCATGCAACCGCACAGACGTACAATAAATTAGCCGATCATGTTAAATTAAACATAAATCCTTTCAACGAACTAGAATTAAATCAAATTTAAAACAATCCTGAAATTTAGCTGGCCACAGCCTTCGAAGAACAATTTATTGATACAGAAGTAAACACGCCATCTCGTATATATAACGTCATATCATGTTTTATTTGAATTTCTTAAGAAATTTTCAAAAGTTCGAGTAATGGTTAGGAATTTAATAGCTGATTTGGAAACATTGCGCAATAATATTGAGTTGAATGGAAACTCATTGTGGAAAGTAAAAGATCCCCACGGATACCCACGATACTCGCGAATTATTCACGTAAGTGTCTCTAATTTATTCTGGTTTGGTATTCAAATAAAATATTAATTTTGTTTATTTTCAGACACCAACCGAATAAGACGAATGATGTGGAACTCATATGTAACTGTTGAATATAACTCGTTTATATTACGAACATGTACATATAGACAATTCGCGACGTCTTGGCACTTGGCAATATTTAGTCAATTTACCATTTTCAACTTTAGATAAGCGCACATTATGGATTTTATGCTATTGCTTGACAGTTGGGTTTAATGACAATTTTCACTGTTTAAACTGTGAACTCAATGATGTTACAACTGAAATTTCAGCCGATGACGTATTATTTGTTGCAAATATTTTGTAATATGATTTTATCGAGAAAACAGTCGGTCTGGGAATTCATAAGGACTGTAACATTAAAGATATTTGAGGTAGAAAATTAAATTACTTCCTAGTTCCTCCCTATTCCTACTAATTAAATTTTCTTTTATTTTGTTCTTAGATTGGGTTCATTAATCAGCCGAACAAAGATATATGCTATAAAATAGTTCGTGATCTCCTTTATAATATTTTGGATAAATATCCTGAATTGGATACATTGTTGGATACATTTTATGGCGTGTTAAAGTATCCTTTGTCGAGATTAAATCATTAGCATCCTATATTTATTTAAATCGCTTCCGCTGCACCGGTGGAAGCCATCATTTGATAATTTTGAAATTTTATCAGTTCAATTTTATCATTTTTAATTATTAATTTTATTATTATTATTTAATAAATCTTTTAATCGAAATTAGATTTTTTTTATATTGTTGTGTTTCTGTGCATACTGCATATATGTACTATACAGTACAAATTACCACCACACGAATCTATTTATTAAGTTATTCTCTAAAATCACGGCATCATAAAAAATTGATCTTCTAAAGTCACGTCTAGTATGTCTGTACACCATAAAAATTAACAAAAAATAAATTAAAGAGAGAGTGGGGGATTTTTATTTTTTATTTTTATATTTGCTACCATAAAAAATACTCAGCTTGATATTTTTCAAGAAAAATTATAGCAACTTAACAAAAACAAAAAAAAACGGAAATACTATTCTCACAAATAGAAATCGTTTATTTTCGTCTCTTTTTAATTTTGTACAAAATCTTGCGATTTTGAATGGAATAGCGCTATTATTCTCTTAATAACTTGTATGGAAAATAATATGAGAGTAATAATTAAATCCGCTCATAGATTCATTTTATACAGTTAAACCAAAATACATCACACTTTACCTGATATAGATCGTATCGAGAATATATGTCTGCTGTATAATGTAATGTAATAGCGGTTTCACTGTATATCTTATGTGTAAATTATTTACTCTCTCAATAGTTTATATGGAAAACAGATTTCGGCTCTATTTGATTTCAGCTGTCCTAGAACCCCCCACTTTACACTACTAGAGTCTTTCTCGCATAAATATTTTTACAGATTGTGTAATGTAAATAAAACAAATCCCGAAGTTAAAGTATAATTGTGAAATCGGCTTTGCCAGCCTTAAAATACTTTATTTTTGAAAAATCATTTTTCACTATTAAAATTTTGTACTCTAGTATTCAGTATTTTAATTACGGAGAAAATGAAATATCTAATAGAGTGGCTATTTTTAGAGAAACCCATTTGAAAACAGGTCAATTGAAACTATCGGCCAGCCAAACATTAAATTTATTGAATGATATACCGTGTTGTTTACGGAACCTAGTACCTCGTAGGGATAAATGTTGGAAATATATTTGTGTTTTACCATGATTTGGTAGAACTGTTGCTTTCACATATATTTAGGCCCGAAATAATTTACATAGAGCTAATTAAGTTATTTTTGCCGAAAATTTAAAGCCGAAATATCATAAATGTTAAAACATTACCCGAGTGTAATAAAAATGTCAGGTCATGTTAGATTATTTTGGTGTATGCGCTGTGAATCAAAGCACAGAGAAATAAAAAATTACACAAATATACATTTTTCTAGAGTTAATTTACCTTTCTCAATTGGCAAAAAATGTAATATTAAATTTACACACACCATTTTAATCAAAAATCATATTTAAAATAGCGTTAATGTTATTAAGGCTAGCGAACATAATAAAATTAATGAACTGACTCAGTATTATTGTAACTCAGCAATATTTGAAAACTTTAAAGGGCCTATTCCACTACACAGCGTATTATTTTGCAGAAAACTAGAACGAGGTAAAAATATAGATTCTCTCTGTGAATGACCCCTTTCATCAGTATTTTTTTTTTCTGAAAAGTTTTGTTGTGGTTGAGTTGGTTGCCATAATTATAAATAAAAAATATCAAACATGGCACCCAAAATGAAAAAAATGCCCCCACTCTCAGAAAACTTTTTTTTTGACACAATAAAAAATTATTTTTTTTAGAAAAAATTGAAAAAAATATTGCAGGAATTCACACTTCATTTTAAATAATATTTTTTCGCCTTCTTGAAATTTCACTTTGCATTTAATTTTTTTAGGTTATTTGTCCATTAAAAAATTGTTAATTCAAAATTTAAAAACAATACCGACTGCTGCACTACGTAACTAGTCAAAAACTAGCCAAAATAGTTCCTTCGACTATAAAAAACACCCTACCTAGGTATCATTTTGCGTACACAAAATATTAAAAACACAGGATTTTCAGATGAGAAATATGTTTTTAAAATTTATCATTAAAATTAAAATTTATTTATTAAAATTTATTTAAATTTGTTTATTTAATATAAAGTCGACCATTAATTGGATATATTCAATGCGATTGGATGAGTTGACCATTATATTAGAACCGTTTTATCGCAGCTCTTCAACTCGAGTTATTCCTAAATCACCACAGACACACAGACCGACAATAGTAAAATATAAACCTAATTCTGATACAACGTCCTCATATGATTTGAGATAGTAAATCTCTATGCAATACGGGATCCAGTGATGCCAGTTGATGTCTATCGAAATCCGAATGCTTACCGGCCAATTTCGATAAGATGAACGCGGCCAAAGGAAGTTCAACCAGAAAATTTTCGTATCCAATATTCGTCCAAATATCGTAATCGATCGAATTTGTTTGATCGATAATGGTGGCCCAACCTCAATATCTTCGCGGGTAAAATTTTGAATAGGTTGAAATCATCGTGGGCCTCATTGCATACCACCATATCTACCTTGTGAACTGCTACCACCACAGTTAAATGAATGAGTCTCTGGAAATGCTAGTTAGGCCAAACCCAAACAAATCTATTTCAGCGTTCTACTCAACGAAAATAGCAGCATCGAGATTGGAGGCTCATTGGCCAAAACGAGTGAGATTAAACCACAATGTTTTGATGAAAGATGGCTTGAACGCCAACATATAGTAATCTAAAATAAAACGAAATTGTTGTTAGTTAAAAACTTTACCTTTTTTTTTTTATTGAAAGACTTACTTGTATTCATAAATTGCCATTCGAAACATTTCTTAAATAACTATCCGACCATTTAACAATGGTTTCATAATCAATTTCACCATATTTGGCGATAAGTTTGGCATGCATTTTTAAAATTTCCGAACGTGCCTGTTCATTAGGAAGACGTCCGGGACGTAATAAAGCCTGATCTAGCGTATCCGGACGGTTTGTAGCCATAATCATTTTAATATAATCCGACGAATCGAAACCATCCATTTGATTAAGCAATTCCATTAGAGTACGTTGAATTTTACGATCGGCTGATGTACCTTCGGAAAAATGACGACCTCCAATTGCATCAATTTCATTTCATTCATTAATATAATGCACGGCTAATGATCACGAGCGTAGTTAAACATTTCACTTATTAACCGAGCACGTCATATCTAGAGCTACCCTAGTTCCAGCCTTCAATTTTACCTTGTCTAACTGACGTCGATATCCAACAACAATATCGTGGCCCGTTTGTTGCCTTCACAATAACTATAAAAATATAGATAACATAAAATATCATTCCACTGAATCACTGACATATTGGAGGTATGTACTTACATTTATCCTCATTCAATTGTTTGAGTACCTCCCGACAATTTGCCCAACACTTTGCAATGCTTTTAAATCATTTTCTAATTTATCGATCTGTTTCGTTAAATATTTTAATTGTGCTCGCACTGAAAGTAAATATATAAAATATCAATTTGGTACATTTGCTTACAGTCGGAATGATTCTGATATTTTCCATTCTACATGTATTCATAAACATTCATATAGAAATTGATCGGTTAGCTGAGCAGAAATTGTATAAGATCGGCATCATTCAACATTATCAAAATCTCAATGTCCGTTCGATAGCACTCAAATGATGAATGTAGGAAGTCGTATTATCCTTTTCTTCTGAATCCAAATCATCCACTCCATTATCCGGTTTCAGAGATCGATACACAGTTTTATGCAAATATTTCGATACAGATATAAGACTGGACTGGTTTTTATTATATTTTTTTGGGTTAAAAAATCTGACACTTCGATCTTTGTTTGATTTTTTTTCGGCTTCGGAATGATTATATTAGGTTAATACGAACTTGTCAAAAATTTCCCCTCACATAATTATAGCAAAATCATTTTTAGATAGTTTCGTAAACTATCCAAAATAATTAAAAGGCATATTTTATTTCATCGAAAAAATAATCATCGTTTTTGTTGATGTCAAAATTTCCCCAACTTTGTAGACCATAAAATAAAAATGTTGTATCTCAGTCGCGCTAATGCAAATTTTAGTTCTTGTCTTTGTCATGTTTTCGGCAAAATTTTTGTAATATTTTTCTGTTTTCTAGTGGAATAGCACCATAAGGATCTGTTTATCATAATAGCATACATGAATACAGAATTTAAAGTTGATAATTGCATTTTTCAGAAAAGAACATCTGAAAAAAATTATTTAAAATAAAGATGATTTTAACAGAACACATTCAAATAATTATAATTGCACAACGTATAGACGACTACAAAATCTATCTAACTGGAAAATAATTATTGGAACTCAATCATTTTGATTTAAATGAAGTACGCTTAAAATTAACAACATTGCGGAAAACGCAACAACCATTTGTAAAAATCCTGTGTGGGGTTTGCTATTACCTCCATCAGGCGCCTCCCCGGGTGGCGGATAGGGGAATGCTTGCCAGATATGGTAGGTACCGGGGAAATTAAATACTCGGGGCGGACCAAAAAATAGCACACCAAAGCTAAGGTGGTACTACATACGCCGATGGATGCGTGGCTAAGAGGGTGCTTAGTCGTTAGTATGTGAACTCCGGATTTGGCGTCATTCAGTTTAAACCCATAGCCTTCTTATGATAACGCAGAGCTAATTTCTCGTGCTACTCGTGGGAATAAAATAAAAATTTATGATGAAAAATAATGATGAAAATAATAGCCTAATAATATTAGGAAACGAGACGGATGCATCTATAGAAGCATCAAATCAACCGGGCCGCTCCATATACTCTCCGGATGCTAGTACCATAGATTCTGGGGGGGACCAACCCTTGGAAAATAAAGGGAACAACTTTCCTAAGAGCATGAAAATGTTGAGATCACCACCTCCAAATGTAAGTAGACGTACACTACAATCAAAGACAACTGTGCCAACAGCGACTGCGTCCACAGTAACTGCAAAAGACGCGGTCTCTACTGAAAAGGGAACTTCATTACAAATACCGAGTACAAACATTATAAACAGCGAGGATCTGTTATCCAAGTTTCAGAAAATGGAGAAACTAATCGCGCAGCTGAGCAATGAAGTTGCTGAACTTAAGAGAGAAAACTCTAAACTAAAAGAAAAGGCTGAAAATAGTAAAGCTGAGAATTCAGCACGAGCTAACAACCTGCCTGTCAACCATATTCAGCCAGCAACAAGTCAACATCATTCAAATAATTCCAACTGGTTGCTGCAGCAATTTCCAGTCTCTCAACAGAATAATAGATTTAATGCTCTGAGTATAGAGGATTATTTCACAGATGAGGAAGAACTTGAAGAAGAACTCTCCAGAGCTAATAACAGAAATGAAGAAAGAAAGAAACGTAGGCGCACAAAAACGAAAACTCCCCCAAAAAATAATACACAAAGTGTGAACAGTAACACTGAACAGAAAAACCCAAAAATACCACTGCCTCCACCCATTAATGTGAGCAATATCAACAATTTCGAACTTTTTCGACAAAAAATAATAAAAACCACTAGTGAATCAACTAATTTTAAGGCGCTCTCAAATAGTGACACTAGAATTACCTTTCAAAATGAAAATGATTACAGAAATGTCAAAAAATTACTGGAAGAATTAAAAAATGAATCTAGCAACCAACTAGAAAATATTCAATATCACACCTACCAGCTGAAGAGTGAAAAGGCCTATAGAGTGGTTATCAGAGGCTTACCTTCTTCTATTAGTCACGATGAAATTAAAGCAGACTTAGAAAAAATGGGACATGAAGTTGCAGGTATTACCAACATATACAAAATGGTCACAATTGATGGTGTAAAAGTCAGGAAGCACTTTCCATTGTTTTACATCGACTTAAAACAAAAAGACAACAATAAAGAAGTATACAATATCAAGAAAGTTGCTTACTGTATAGTTAAAATTGAGCCACCTAACAAGACAAGGGGAATTCCACAATGTACGAATTGTCAACAACTTGGACATACCAAGAGCTTCTGCTATCATCAAACCAAATGCGTTAAATGCGCGGAAAATCACCACACGACAAAATGCAAGAAAACACCAGATATCGCGCCTTCTTGTGCTCTTTGTCAACAACAAGGGCATACTGCAAATTATAAAGGATGCCGTGTATATCAGAACAAAATTAAAAGTCAACAGAATAATAGAACAAGCGCAGTGCAGCGATTACAAACCAAAGTTGCTAAACCACAAACAACAATCACACCATCCACAGTTGGATTATCCTACGCGCAAATCGCCAACGAGTCAAATAACACTGAAATTATTAAAATGCTTAGCCAAATTCAACAGTCACTTGGTCATCTAGCAGAGAGGGTGGCAAAACTGGAAACCTATATCTATCCACCAAGCAAAAAAGTCAGCATACTCACAAATGGTTAGCTCGTTCCTACGCATTGTAGCTTGGAACGCTAATGGGCTCAACCAACGAGCCCACGAACTGGAAATATTTCTCCATACAAACAACATTGATATTGCGCTGATTTCTGAGACGCACTTCTCCAACAAAAGCTTTTTCAGAATAAGGGGTTTTAATTCCTACTGGACAACCCATCCTAGTGAAAGAGCTAGAGGTGGTTCAGCTGCACTAATCAAAAATAATATCAAACACAATCGACAAGAGGATATTCGTGAAAACTATTTGCAAGCAACTGTTATCTCAATCCAATATAATGGCGCAGATCTAAATATTGCAGCAGCGTACTGTCCTCCACGGCATACACCAACGAAGTTACAATTTAATAACGTCTTCAATAAGCTCGGTCCAAGATTTATTATTGGAGGGGACTACAATATAAAACATACAGCTTGCGGTTCCAGGCTTATTTCTCCTGGGAAAGGTAATACCTTGTTCAATGCCATTCATGAAAACAAATGCGAGTATCTGTCCCTAGGGGGGGCCAACGTATTGGCCAACGGATGCAGGAAAAATACCAGATCTACTGGATTTCTTCATCATAAAAGGTATTCCTCTAAGTTACACTAGAGTCGAAGGAATTAACGACCTAACATCTGACCACATTCCTGTACTGTTGTCAGTAAGCGCTACAGTATTAAAGAAACAGAAAAAGCAAAACCTTACTAATAGATTCACAGATTGGGACATCTTCAGAGAAAAATTGGAAGAGCTGGTTGAATTAAAAGTTAGTATTAAAAGCAATGAAGAATTGGAACAACAAACAAACAATTTTATTGAATACACTCGAATGGCTGCCAGACTAGCTACTCCTGAATCAAAGGACAAAGCGGAGATTGAAGTCAAATACCCGGCTGAAATCAGGGAACAAATCAAGACAAGAAGAAGGGCGAGGAGAATATGGCACCTCACCAGAAATCCCACTGACAAGACAACTTTTAATCGAATAAGTAACAAAGTCAATAGACTAATCAAAAATTTCAAACAGAATTGCCTCGATAACTACTTAAGCGGGCTAGGTCCAGAAATGGATAAAGGCTACTCGTTATGGAAAGCAACCAGAAGATTTAAACGACCTGTAGTTCGAGTACCACCTTTAAGGAATGCTCAAGGCAGTTGGGTTCGAAAAGACAAAAAAAAGCGGAACTCTTTGCTCAACACCTAGCAGCAGTGTTCCAACCCCATGACATTAAATCCAACATTGATGTAACACCTATCTATCAACCAAATCAGGACTTTAAAAGGGTCACGCCAATGGAAATTGCTAAAGAAATCGATAAAAATCTTAATCATAAAACAGCACCAGGAATTGATGAAATATCACCGGGTCTATTCAAGGAACTTCCACGTAAAGCAATCATCTTGATCACATACTTATTTAATGCCTGTATGAGATTGAAGTATGTACAAAATGCTTCAAAATGGCCCAAATAATTATGCTAAAGAAACCAGGTAAACCAGATGAAGAAGTAACATCATACAGACCAATCTCACTGCTTCCGACCTTATCAAAGCTGTTCGAGAAACTGCTACTAAAACGTCTAAAGCCAATGGTAAACGTTCCTGATTTCCAATTTGGATTCAGGAATACCACTCCACCATAGATCAAGTCCATCGAATAACTGCGGTAATAGCGCAAGCGTTAGAAGAAAAGAAATATTGCCCCGCCGTATTTCTGGATGTATCCCAGGCCTTCGATAGGGTTTGGCATGAGGGATTGACATTCAAAATGAGCAAAATTCTACCACAAAACTATTGCCAGCTGCTTGAATTATACCTCTCTGATCGCCAATTCAGAGTCATTCATGAAGAAACATGTTCTGACTTTTATCCAGCGATTGCGGGAGTTCCGCAGGGAAGCGCATTGGGTCCCCTCCTCTACCTTCTTTATACTGCGGACATACCTACAACGAATAAAACATTCATCGGCACGTTCGCTGACGACACTGTAATTATGTCAGTGGACGAATCTCAACCAAGAGCAGTGGAAAATCTTCAACGAGCAATGGACAACGTTACTAAATGGACAATTGACTGGAACATCGCACTGAATGAGCTCAAATCAACATATGTGACATTTACGCTCCGACATAAAAATAACACTCTTCATATACACCTCAATGGAGTGCAAGTGCCGCAGGCTGAACGGCAAAATACCTTGGTCTACATTTAGATTCCAGGCTCAACTGGAAACATCACGTGAGACAAAAAGCTGAACAGATACGATTGAATCAACGTCAAATGTACTGGTTAATTAGACATCATTCCAAAATGAACCTGTATTGCAAAAGACTGGTATACCAGACTATCTTCAAACCAATATGGATGTATGGTGCGCAGCTATGGGGTTGTACACATAAATCCAATAGAGACATTATACAACTAAGCCAAAATAAATTTCTTCGAATGGTCACCAACGCCTACCGATTTGTGACTAACAAGGAAATCCACAATGATTTAGAAATACAATTGATAGACGACGTTATCCGCAAATGTGCCATAAAACATGAGAAGAGACTTCTTACCCACACCAATCTTGAGGCCGTACAACTACTGGACAGTACAAACGAAGTAAGGCGGTTCAAACGAATCAAACCACATGAGCTAACCGTATGAAAATTATACACCAAGGGAACTGGACACTGGTCCAGCAGACCCACACAAGTTTATGCTTATCTGAAAAGTACTAATGTCAACCTTACTAAGGAATTAATAATGTTTAAGATTGTAGTAGCCATATCAATAAAGTTGTTAAAAAAAAAAAAAAAAATTTGTTAAATATTCTTTATTATAAAGTATTTATTTTTGATGCAAATAAAATTAATTATTAAATAAATAAAAGACGATAAACCGGTGTGAAGTACTTAACGCTAATGAAAAGTGTAGCTACACATTTTAACGAAAAGTGTAGAATCAAAGAGTGTAGATACACAAATTATCAAAAAGTGTAGCTGCAAAGAATAAAGTTTGGAATTCGAAATGCGTGGTTTAATTAAAATTATTAAAAATAAACAAAAAAATATTGAGAATCACAATATGTACTACAATAATAAATTTTAGTAATACCTTTTTTATAAAAAAATTATTTTAAAGTCTTTCTAATTCAAACAATCATCGGAACAATGAGTGCCGAGTGTGAAATTTAGTGTTCTCAACTTGGCATGGTGTCCTAAATGTGTACAAAAAATTTCAAGACAATTTGCATGTTGTGATTGGCGATATGGCGCTACACGTGAAAGTGCCTTTGGGGCCAAATTCACTTAATTCTTTCATAATTCAAAAAGTCATCGGAACAATGAGTGCCGAGTATGGGATTTAGTGTTCTCAACTTGGCATGGTGTCCTTAATGTGATTTCCACACTCGGCACTCATTGTTCCGATGATTTTTTGAATTATGAAAGAATTAATTGAATTTGGCCCCAAAGGCACTTTCACGTGTAGCGCCATATCGCCAATCACAACATGCAAATTGTCTTGAAATTTTTTGTACACATTTAGGACACCACGCCAAGTTGAGAACACTAAATTCCACACTCGGCACTCATTGTTCCGATGATTTTTTGAATTATGAAAGAATTAATTGAATTTGGCCCCAAAGGCACTTTCACGTGTAGCGCCATATCGCCAATCACAACATGCAAATTGTCTTGAAATTTTTTGTACACATTTTAGACTCCACGCCAAGTTGAGAACACTAAATTCCACACTCAGCACTCATTGTTCCGATGATTTTTTAAATTAGAAAGACTTTAAAATAATTTTTTTATAAAAAAGGTATTACTAAACTTTATTTTTGTAGTACATATTGTGATTCTCAATATTTTTTGTTTTTTTTTTAATAATTTTAATTAAACCACGCATTTCGAATTCCAAACTTTTTTCTTTGCAGCTACACTTTTTGATAATTTGTGTATCTACACTCTTTGAGTCTAAGTACTTCACACCGGTAGACGATAAATCTTGTTTAAAATTTAATTTATATAAATTGTGGACTCGAAACGTTTCATTATTAGTTTTATAATTGTGTCTTAAAGAAAAAAAGTTTGCTCGAAACCAATTATAGTTTAATTTAATCGTTTTTGTAATTTTATTTTATAGTTCAATATTTATAGAATAATTTATTATATAACATTTTTAACGTATATGTAAATATATAATAATAATGAAGTCTATCATTTCAAGATTTACTTCTCTTTTACTTTGTTGGTGATAATGATTACACGATATTTTTTTTAAATTTATTTTTTTACTTATAATTATTTAGATTATATTATTTTATATTTATCATTCTATATGTCATTATATATTTATATATTCGTTCATACAGATGTGTAATAAAATTTAAAAAATAATTGGAAAATTATTTATAATAAAATCTAAGTATCGATTTTTATACAAAAACAGACATATTTCGATTATAATTATAAATAAAATTTAATATATTTAAATAAAATTAACAAAAGTTATTGCTATTTACTAAAACATTTTTCTAGGAAGAGTGATTTTTTTTCTAGTGAAAACAAAACTGATATGGTGCAAAAAATGTACTCATTATTCTAGATACAAGGGTTAACATTTTCAGAATTATGATTTCGAAATATGAATTATACTATCAAAATAATATTAGTGTTATTCCGAAATGAAGCGTACGATTTCACATTTTGAGAATTATAGTTTCAAATTATTATAAGTATTCTTCTCCAATCAATCCTTCATCGGCTGGAAGTTAATCTCAAAACGTGAATGTTAATCTCAAATTGTTGCAGTTTTATTCTTAAATTAAGCTTTACTCTGTTAAACTTTAAGAATTTTAATCTTAAAACATGAACTTTTGTCTCATATTTTATGAGTAATATTCTCAAATTAATCCTTTATCTGCTCGTGTTTTATTAAAATTAATCTCAAAATGTGAATTCTAATATCAAATTTTTGCAGTTTTATGCTTAAATCAAGCTTTAAGTTATTTATTTTTAAGAATTCAAATATTACTTTTCAATATTAAAAGTGAATTTTAGTCTCATATTTTATGAGAACATTTTCACAAATGAAACCTTATCTGTAAATTTTTTTTTGAAAATTAGCCTCAAAACAAGCATTATAATCTAAAACTTAATGAATTTTATTCTTAAATGATACCTGACCTATTCAAACTTGCAACATTATTTGCACAATTTACATGAATTACCGATCAAAATATTCTTGATTTTAAAACATTATATTCTTGAATATAAACTACATAACAAGAAACTTTCTAAAATGTAAATTTCATATTTTAAGAATGACATTCATGAATAAAGCATTTCGTTTTACTAAAATAGAGATTTAATTTCTTGTTTACAGCATTTCCAAAATCCATAAATCGTGCATGACCACTTTTACCATAGAAAAATCACTAGTGATTTCTCTGTGCTTTTACTTTACACTGCATTTAAGAATAGTTCCGCTAAGCGCACATTTGATCAGGTTTTAGGCATGATTTTATGAGTATACATCATATTATTAGAATATATTTTTCTCAGTGTTGGGATTGTTGTTTTAGGAAGTCCTGGCACTCACCATGCTCAAACTATATCTCGACATAGTCTGTGAATTTTTATACAGTGATCAATAAATGGGTTTTCACATTAGCTTTCACATCCCATGAAGGGATTTTGCCGTCTGTCCTGTGGTCCTACATCCGTCTCGATCCATCGCTATCGTCCTCCAACGTAGTCGGGGTTTTCCTCCACGACGCGTATCGCTACTTGTTGTGTTCCATCTTTATTAATCATCCATTATTGTGGAGACCTTGCAACGTGGCCGAGCCATCTAACTCGATTGGATTCGGATTCAACAAATCGGATATCGCTACCACCGAGAAGTTGCTTTATCTCGTGGTTCATACGAATCCGATATTCGTTGTTCGCAGCTTTAATTGGTTCAAAGATGGAACGAATGACCTTACTTTCGATGGAACATAACAATTTTCAATCGTTAGAGGTCATGATCCAGCTCTCGTTTCCGAAAGGCAGCGCTGGTCTCGTGAGTGCTTTATAAAGTGCAAGCTTGCATGACTGCGATAGACGTTTAGATCGCAATAATTTTGTTTGGGCGTAGAAAACTCATTGTCCGGCAGCGATTCGAGCTTTTATTTTTGCCTCCATATCATTCAATGATGTTATAACTGATCCAATGTATTTACAGTTTTCAAGGCTATTAAAATCATGGTCGCCAATAGTATTCTCGGAGATTTAAAAAAATCTCGGAGATTTGCCTGGAGATGTTTCTGTGTGTTGGTACCTATTTGGCTTTTTTTTAATCAAAGTATAACTTCAAAAAATAGGGACGAATTATTTTTAAAAATTTTAATGTTAATTAAAATTTGATTTCTATTTTTTGTATAGTTTTTTTTTGGTTTAAACAATTTTTATAAATTTTATTTTTTTTTAATTTAATTTTTGTTTTAAACTGAATGTTCGAGTTTAATCTGAAATCATACATGTACTCACAGAATAGATTTATTGAGAAATAAATAAATAAATAAATAAACAAATATAGAGACGTCGAGATTAGTATAGATTTGATGCAAGAGTAGCGCCTTCGAGCTTAATCAATGCTGCCGGATTCCATCCAAACCGGTTGTCTTTCCAGTTTTCAATCTACTAATAGCTGCGACTACTTCCTCTCCTGTGAGAAATTTGACAAAGACCTCTTCACCTGGATGAGACATTGCTCTAATCTGGTTCACTTCGTCATTCCGATTTAGCAGGTTTCGAAAGTAGGCTTGCCATCCTGAAAACACATCAGCCACGTTTGTTCTCAGCTAGCTCTCCATTCCCTTCTTTGGTGTTCGTAGTTCTTGAGTGGAACTCTTTAGTGAGATTCCTGGCGTTAGCAAAACAGTCCCTTGAAGTTCCCTGTTTCGCTTGAAAGCTATGTTTTCATCAGCTAATGGGCTATCTTAAGTAAATTCAATCGGAGATATGTCACTCTATAAAACACACCACTGGCCATTATGTTGGTATAGGGATTGTTGTTTTAGAAAGTTATAAGGCACTCACTATGCTCAAACCATATCCCGATATACCGATCAGTTTGTGAATTTTAATACAGTGATCAAGAAATGTGCAGTTCTTAAAAACGTTCGATTGGATATATGTCACCCTATAAAACGTCCTCCTGTTAAACTTTTTGTTAGAATAAAAGACACAAATTTGACCTAGGAGTTTGTATGTGCCAATGAAAAATTATAGATATCACTTACTTTTAGTTTTATTATTATTTCAATTTCTTGGAATATATATTTTGGTTGTTGACATTCGTTTTATACTTTAAATAAGATATATTTATTATTAGTTCAATATACATAATAAAATTTATTTTAAATGCAACAAAAATTTTCATAACAGAAATTCGGTATGGATTTCCGTTTTACCGAAATTTTTGAATTTTTCAGGCTGTGAGTTAAGATTTTCTTAATGCTTAGCAATGACGCATTTTGAAAAATTTATTTTCGCGCTGAGAGGTTTTTCAGGTTGACTTCATATACATATTCAGTTAACACGTTGTCGCTCACTTTTAAATTGACGACCGTGCTTAGAAAATTGCAATATGTGTCAGTCGTATGTTTGGAAGTGAAAATTATCACATTTTGTCACAGTTTTTCCATGAAAACTCTCGAGCAATTACCAAAATTATTGATAGTTTTGAAGAAATTGGTTCAATGGAAGATCGTAGACCGTATCACCATGTTCATCAAGTTCGTACTCCTGGTGCAGTGACAGGTGTTAGCGAAAGTGTTCGTAATCAACAAAGCATATCAACCAGGCATCGTTCACAAGAACTAAACATTTCACAAACCACATTAAGACGCATTTTGCATGTTGATCTTCATTTGTATCCATACAAAATTCAACTAACTCAAAAATTGAAGCGACCAAACCATTTAAATCGTCGTCGTTTTGTTAATTGGATGCTTGAACAAAATGAAGGTTTTCATCAAAATTCAGCTTTAGTGATGAAGCTCATTTTCATTTTAATGGGTACGTCAATAAGCAAAATTGTCGAATTTGAGGAGCGGAGAATCCTCACGTTATTCACGAAGGAGAAGTTCATACTCCAAGAGTTATGTTTGGTGTGGTTTATGGGCTGGTGGCGTGGCATCGGGCCGTTTTTTGTTTAACACGAACAGGAAAATTCCCTTACAGTGAATGGCGAATGTTATCGCAACATGTTAACTGATTTTTTGTGACCCAAATTGAATGAATTGCGTGTAAACGTCCTTTGGTTTCAACAAGACGGAGCAACATGCCACGCAAATCTTGCAACAATCCATTTATTATCCATTTAACAACATTTGCTGATCACATAATTTCAAGAAATTGTGAAGTTCCTTGGGCACCAAGAAGCCCGGATTTAACACCACTTGATTATTTTTTGTGGGGTACACCTTACCTTTCAAAGGTGTATGCTAATCATTCACAAACAATTCAACAACTTAAAAACAACATTGGAGCTGAAATTGAGGTCATTGGTCCGCTTTAATTGGAAAGTCATCGACAATTTTGATGTTCGAATGCTGGCCTGTAGACGAAGCCGGGTATATGGACGATATGGGTTTTCATACATAAGTGGCGTAGAACCACCTTTCCATATCAATAAAAAAAATTGACTCTTCATCCAAAAATGTATGTTTTATTTACAAATGAAAAAGGACTAACAGATGGCCCACTCTGTATTTGGATGCTGCTGTAATTTTCTATTATATTTTTGGATATTTTCCATTTTTATGTGTGTTGTCTTTTATCACAGAATTTGTTTTCAGTTTTTATTTACAAAAATAAAATAAAATATAATTTAATTAAAATGTATATAAATTAATTTACACGTTAAAAAATTATTTCTTTATGTGATATAAATCGTATCTTTAATAGAAGACCGGTTTCGGAATCGTTGTATTACTTCTTCAATTCTATTTCAACTATGAATTTGATTGGGAAACAAATTACAATTTCTACTAATTAGGCATGTTTGTATTGGCACAGACCATCAAAGGAGATGTTTCATTTGAACAAACAAATTAAAACTAAAAATTGTTTAATGAGCTTTTATATTATAAATTAAAGTTAACAGTATTTACCTCAATTTCTAAAAACTATCTTTATTATTTCTTTAGCTTTCGGAACCTTTTCGGTTCCATTCTCAAAAGAATAAACTTATAATAATCTTATTATTTTGAGAATGGAACCGAAAAGGTTCCGAAAGCAAAAGAAATAATAAAGATAGTTTTTAAAAATTGAGCTAAATACTGTTAACTTTAATTTAAATTAAAACAAAATTCATTTCTGATAATTCCAATGGCATCGTTGTATCTGTGATTTTTGTGTAAACTGCATATACGTATACACAAAAAAAGAAAATATATTTTATTGTGTGCAACTATTTACAGAAAAAGAAGACAAGTTTAAATTTTTTCGTTTACAAAGAATGAAATATCTGTTTTAGGTTGTCTCTGGTATTGGTTTGCAATATGTAATCATATAAAATATTAGTGTGAGTTTACTTAATCGTTTAACAACAGAGGGCAATTTTTATTTTTGTATATCACCAATGCTTCTAATCTGTCCATGGTCGGGCGTTTAGATAATTTGTAAAACAATTGGAGATTTGTATGTATACTATCCTATGGATAGCCCGTTGTCAGGAACTTAGGCGAATATTTATCTCAATTACTCGGAAAATTCTCATATAATAAATAAAAACACCAAATTTATGAAAAATAGAATTTACTGGAAAAGGTACGGTGACGACGTATTAATATTGTTTAACAGATCACTGCGACAACTTGAAAAGATGCACCGCCACATTAACAACATCAACACAAAAATAAAATTCACATTAGAGATTGAAAACAATAATAGTATCAATTTTCTTGACTATTGACAACACCAGAATCTATTTAAACATAAGTGCTACTAACTCTACACATATGAAATAAACAATAACTAACTAACGATGTATTGGTAATTGTTTTCTATAGTAATTTTTAGTGTAACCAACAGAATCTTCGGTAGTTATTTTTATATAGGTATCTGTCAATGAGAGTTAGCGTAGGACTTATATTTAAGTAGGTAGATTCTGACAACACACATACTTTCAAGAAACATGACAAATCAACACAAACGGGTCAAACAATCTGTAATCATTCAAATCCAAAACAACATAAAATTTTGCATATCGTCATATGAATGAAGATGATTATAATAACGAATACAACACAAATAAATATATATGTAGCTAAAATCTACTTAAATATAAGTCCTGCTCTTACTCTCATCGACCGATACCTCTATAAAAAACTACCAGAGTGTGTTGGATACACTAACAATGCAATGTAAATTTGAATATTTTATTTCATTTTGTTTGTCTCTGCACCACCAACACATTTATACTTAGTTTTTAAATTAAAAAATTACTATGGAAAAAAATTACCAATACATCTTTAGTTATCGAATATTCGTTCGAAATGTCAGGCAACAAAAACTTGCCCGGATTTAGCTGTCAGGTCAAAAAAATTTGACCGGATTCAGCTGACAGGGCAACATTTTGACATTACAAATTCTTTTAACACAAAAATCTTGCCCGAACAAATTGCCCGGGTAAATTTTATAGCGTATTCGATTACTTTTTCAACAAAAATTTACCCGGATTTTATGTAAACGAATATGAAAGAAATTTGACCGACTTTTGTAGTAGTATTTGTGAAAAGAAAGACAAAAAATGGTTTATTATAAATGCCGGGTTTATCATTTCAGCTTGTTAGCATTGGTATAATAAAAAATTATAAAGCAAAGAATTAAAATGTTCAATATAGTGTCTCCCATTTCTCAATTTTATAATTTATTCATCACTCAATATCAATAATTTTCAATTAAAAACATAAGAAATTATATAATTTCGCACATAAACACAACATTTTAGTATACAAGATATTTTGAAAATGCGTCGCACAAACAAAATTACAAATTATCCTTACAATTTTAATAAATCTATTGAAAGCAAAAACACACAAGATATTTTGAAAATTAGTCGCACAAAATTACAAATTATCCTTACAATTTTAATAAATTTATTAAAAGCAAAAATAAATTTAAAATTAAATTGTACAAATGGTGCGTTGTCTTTGTTTTGATATTTATGTTGTGACGTTTACTTTTGTATATATGTATGCGTACATTTTTTATAACATCTGACAAAATATCGCGATTTTTTAATACCATATTCGTTCGAAACGCCAGGCAACAAAAACTTGCCCGGATTCAGCTGTCAGGTAAAAAAAATTTAACCGGATTCAGCTGTCAGGGCAACATTTTGACATTACAAATTTTTTTAACACAAAAATCTTGCCCGAACAAATTGCCCGGGTCAATTTAAAAAAACCGCGATATTTTGTCAGATTTTAAAAAAAATGTACGCATACATATATACAAAAGTAAACGTCACAACATAAATATCAAAACAAAGACAACGCACCATTTGTACAATTCAATTTTAAATTTATTTTTGCTTTTAATAAATTTATTAAAATTGTAAGGATAATTTGTAATTTTGTTTGTGCGACGTATTTTCAAAATATCTTGTATACTAAAATGTTGTGTTTATGTGTGAAATTATATAATTTCTTATGTTTTTAATTGAAAATTATTGATATTGAGTGGTAAATAAATTATAAAATTGAGAAATGGGAGACATTATTTAGGAGTCGTGGTTATATATTTAATTGATTTATATATAATATTATAGGTATATATAATATCTTTATCCTCAGTACTCCCGAACTGAGGATAAAGTGGCAGCTTACTTGTATTCACAAATGTTTCACTATTTATTAATTTTAATATAAATATATTATTTAATTTAAATACATCTTTTAACAATTGTTTTAATTTAATATAAATGAAAATGTTATTTTTCACAATGAAAATTATGTACTAATGTGTCTTTGCTTAAAGACATGAACTATTAAATTACTGAAGAAGACTGGTGTGAAAAATAAAAAACCAAAACTTATATACATTTTTTCTGGTATACAACTTGGCTAAGGACTCTATGATTAATCAGGTCAACTAAAACCAAGTTGTATACCAGTTATACCAAACTGTACTAACTATATTTTTCCATAAAACGTATTCATATTATACCTTCACGAAATGTCAATTTCGGACATTTCTCTATAGATAAAAAGTCACAACAAAAATATAACAACAACAACTACAAGGTAAGTATTTTTAATTATAAAGCAAAAAAAAAAACTTATAAAAATGATAATAAAGTTTAATAAATTTATTTGTATACAAAATATTTACAGAAATAAAACGGGTGAAGAAACGGTACACGACACTATATTGAACGTTTTAATTCTTTGCTTTATAATTTTTTATTATACCGATGCTAACAAGCTGAAATGATAAACCCGGCATTTATAATAAACAATTTTTTGTCTTTCTTTTCACAAATACTACTACAAAAGTCGGTCGAATTTCTTTCATATTCGTTTACATAAAATCCGGATAAATTTTTGTTGAAAAAGTAAACGAATATGCTATTAGTCATTGTGTATTTCATATGTGTAGAGCTAGCAGAGCTTATATTTAAGTAGATTTTGATGTAGCCAGAATCTACTTAAATATAAGTCCTGCTAACTCCACACATATAAAATAAACAATAACTAACTAAAGATGTATTGATAATTTTTTTCTATAGTAATTTTTTTACAACACAATCTTCGGTAGTTATTTTTATATAGGTATCTGTCAATGAGAGTTAGAGCAGGACTTATATTTAAGTAGATTCTGATGTAGCACATAAAAACGGAAAGAACACAAGAATTGTTGATTACATAAATAATAGAATTAAACGTAAGATGGAACAACACAATTTAACTATATTAACAAACATTGAAAAAACTGAAAACAAATCCATAAGCATGAAATACAACAGAAATACTTATAACGTCCTTAACAAAATTTTACACCAACACGGATACACTGCCACATACAAAACTAATCACAAATTAAAAGCAAACATGACAACATAAATTTGGACACGGGGATATATAAATTGACGTGAAATGGTTGTATTGTAATTTGTAGTAGTTATTATATCGGTCAAACTGGGCGATCTTTTTCAACAAGATTCGCAGAAAACATAAATGAAATAAATAAAACACAAATAAAATCTAATTATGCCGAACATTTGACAGATCAAAAACACACATTTACTGATATAAAGGGTGGTTAAATTTTAAGGGCCATGTTGATTTTGAATAAAACACAAATTATTTAGGAAATTATTGTCAATTATTTTTATTATGATAATATGGTATGGTTCAATTATGTATGGAACAAAATATCGGCCAAATGGCCGCCGCGACCTCGGCGGCACACCTCCACCCGATGGTCCAAATTTTCGATGACGCTTAGGCATAATTGAGGTTCTATGCCGTTAATGTGCCGAATTATCTCATCCTTTAGCTCTTAAATTGTTGCTGGCTTATCGACGTACACCTTTTCTTTCAAATAACCCCAAAGAAAGAAGTCCAACGGTGTCAAATCACATGATCTTGGCGGCCAATTGACATCGCCACCACGTGAGATAACACGGCCATTGAATTTGTCGCGCAACAGAGCCATTGTTTCGTCAGCTGTGTAGCAAGTGGCACTGTCCTGTTGAAACCACATATCGTTCACATCCATATCTTCCAATTCGGGCCATAAAAAGTTCGTTATCATCTCACGATAGCGAGCACCATTCACAGTAACTGCCTGACCGGCCTCATTTTGGAAAAAATACGGCCCGATGATGCCGCCAGCCCATAAACCGCACCAAACAGTCACTCTTTGTGGGTGCATTGGTTTTTCGACAATCATTCTTGGATTATGATTCGCCCAAACGCGGCAATTCTGCTTATTGACGAATCCACTGAGGTGAAAATGTGCCTCATCACTGAAGATGATTTTCTTCGAAAATTGATCATCCACTGTTGCCATTTCTTGCCACCATTCTGACCATTGACGACGTTTGGAATTCAAATTGAGTTAGTCTGAAATTGAGAAATGTTAAATTAAATGCAGAAAAAAACTTGACGTTTAGGTGTGGTTCACATTCAACGTCGGCCCTTAAAATTTAACCACCCTTTACATACAAATATCCAAGTGTTATACAAAACTAAAGGCCTGGCCATGGACAGATTAGAATTGGATATAAAGTGAATACAAGACAAAATGAATACTCACACTAATATGTTATAATTGCATATTGCAAACCACGAACATGTCTAATTAGAAAAAATTGTTATTTATTTCCCAATTACGAGTAGATTCATAGTTGAAATAGAATTGAAGAAGGAATACAATTCCGCAACTGGTCTTCTATTAAAGATAAGATTTATATCACATAAAGAAAAAACTTTTTAACGTGTAAATTAATTTAAATAAATTTTAATTAAATCATATTTTATAAAAGTTAGTGTTCATTTTTTTGCAAATAAAAATTGAAGTAAATGTAATTTTGTTTTGTTCTGCATCTAGTGTTATGTTGTTGATTATTAGATTTACCAATATCCAAAAAACTAATTCCATTTAATAATTGATGATTTGATACATTGGGTTTAATATAGGGTCATTATTTAATTTTTTATAAGTTTTGAATACCTTGTGTAGATTGTGACAAATTTGATACCCATCAAATGGAGATGCGTTGCCTATAAGAATTATATTGAATCGGTGAGTTCCATGAAGAAAAATTAGGCCGCGAATTATCTTTGTGGGTAGAATGTGATTGACTTTTACTTGATATTATTGGCACTGCCGGTGTGCCTGATACAAAATCAGACCAATCGATATCAATATTTGCAGTAGATGTGGTAACGCTGGGAATAAATTTATTAATTTTTATCATACTTGTTACAATAGTTGCGCTCGAAACAAAATCTGACCATTCATCGTCATCGTCATCCTTATTGTCATTTTGAATCGCTTATTTTCGCCCTCAATAACTGTTACGCCTGAATACAACAACAAATCAGTAATTAGATCTGTCGTCGTCATCTAGAGACAAAAGAGTTATACAACAACACTGGATTATGCACTTTAACTCTTATCAATAAAAGCTAAAACTTAGGGATTATATATTAACTTATATTAATAAGTAGGTATAAATTATTTTTTGGAATGAATTTATTTTTCACTATATTTGACTGTACGTAATTAATAATAGGTATATTATAATCTAATTAAAATTTCTATTTCATTTACATGTAAATTACAATTACCTATATTACATATTATGTAAATTCCAATCTTTTTTCAAAACATTAAAATTAAAAACCGTGTCGTTATTGTTTTGGTTATGAAATTAATAAATACTCAAAATAATACAAGAATAATTAAAATTAAAGATTTATTTAAATAACAACGTTTCTTAATTTAATTACCTAAATACAATCAAATTGAATTTAAAAATTATATTTTATTCAATTGTTTTTGTTCAATTAATTGACTGAAATGGACTTAAATTATCGGAAAACCTTTTTATTATTATAAATAATTGCAAATAAATATCATTTAAAGTATGTACATGCTAATCACTAAATGGATAATAATTTACTTTAAAACAAGAAATAATTAAAATAATATTAATAGATATCTAACATTCAAGTTAAATTTTCAAATTAAAATAATAAATAAGCAAATTATTTGTGTAATTAAAAACCGTATCACAATTCTAATATTTCCATAAAAACTGTACATAACGCAAAAATAATTAACATTTTCTACATAGAAATATCATTACATTTTTTATATTTACTACACTCTGTTTTAGATTGATTAAATTTCTTTAACCATCATTTTTTTGTGTTAAAATTAGTTCGTGGAACATTAATTAAATTTTTTGGTGCAATAAAACCTAAATCCGGTATTAACGATATATTTGGATGGTGCTGTAAATTTGTATTATTCTGCATGCTAGTGTTATGTTGTTGATTATTAGATTTACCAATATCCAAAAGACTAATTCCATTTGGTAATTGATGATTTTGATCTAGCATTGGGTTTAATATAAGGCCATTATTATTATTTTTTAAAATGTTTTGAATACCTTGTGTAGAATGTGATAAATTTGATACATATGGTGAGGAGGTGCTTTGGCTATAAGAATTATACTGAATCGGTGAGTTCCATGAGGAAAAATTAGGTCGCGAATTATCTTTGTGGGTAGAATTTGATTGACTTTTACTTGATATCATTGGCACTGCTGGTGTGCCTGATACAAAATCAGACCAATCGTCATCAATATTTGCCGTAGATGTGGTAATGCTAGGAATAAATTTATTCATTTTAATCATACTTGTTACAATAGTTGCGCTCGAAACAAAATCTGACCATTCATCGTCATCGACATCCTTATTGTCATTTTGAATCGCTGCCTTATTTTCGTCCTCAATACCTGTTACGCTTGAAAGTGATTGAGAATTATTAGGTTTAGTTTTATTATAAGAAAATGCAGCTGCAATTCTGGCAATTTCGTCGGAATCAATCCCAGATGCATCCGCCCATACTGAGCTTATAGATTGTATTTGCTGTTGATTTGACGAAAGTTTTGGATTATGCAGATTTCCCCGTGCTACTGGATTCATTGATGAAGTTTCATAAAAATTGGTATAATTTGGTACAAATTTGTTATTATCTTCCGGAGATATTGAATCGATATTTGACATCGAATTTGGTTGGTTTTTTGTATTAGTGGAAGAAGAAATATTCAGCTGTGGTGGAGAAACATACTGAAACTCTGTAAACTCATCGTCAAAATCGTTAATGTTGTGGCTTTGCTTCAATTCTTCTGTGGGAGAAGACCCGATTGATGGCTTGAGAAAACCATCTTTGTTTGCTAAATTTGAAGTATAAACAGGACTAGATAATACAGGACATTTTGTGTTAGTATCATTTTTATTTCCAAATCCAAGTTTGGTTAATTCTTCATCAAACTCAACATCATCGTCTTGGGGATCGTATTTAATTGTATTTGTACCTTGAAAGTCAGAAAATTCGAACTCTTCACTATTACGATCATTGTTCACGCAACTTTCAAGCGATATCGTTGCCGATAAAACACCCGGATCAGGCCAATTAATTATAATATTTGCATTGGAATTATTAATAGTATTAATATTCATTTTTACCGGTTGTAAGATATCCGGGAATTGATATTCTACGTCACGATATTCTTTAGTAATAACATTTTTATTAATTTTGATTTCCGATGATACTTGCAAATCTTCGTTCGCCGTGTCTATGCTAATTTTGTCAAGAGTTGTGTTGTTTATGCCGCTGACATCTCGTGATATTGGATTAACACATTTACTTGGTGTAAAAATATGTGTTTCACGCAAATTGCTAGTAGACGATGAAACATATGAGTTAATAATGCCTCCAAAATCATTGGTATGTTCTAATTGTATTTCTAAATCAGTTTTCTTCGAACTATCTTCAGCTGATGAGGTAATTGACGATGTTATTATCGGTGGATTTATGATGGATGATGATAATATTGTACTTATTGCTGTTGTGGTCGTTGGCGTACTGGAGGGATAATTTATTATCGAATTAACTTCAATTCTGGCTGGCTGATTTTCAGAAAAACATGTGTCGTGATTTGTGTCCTTTTGGCCTAAAATTTTGAATAAAATATAAAATTACAATAAAATGAAAATAAATATTATTTATGTCATTATAAATTTAGTTATATAAAATATACAATGATGAAAAATTTATTTATGTTTTGCATCGTTGAATAAATTGTTGTACTGGTTATTTTTAACGAGATTTCGGCATCCATCGCCCCTACAACTCGATACCATATTGTGCAGCTCAATTAAAGCTAAAAGGAAAGATATTTCAATCGGAAATTTATGTAACAAAAGATTTTTATTTTCTAAGATTTCTTCTTTTCAATCCGTGGTAAATAATGAAGTATTTGTAATTATGAGCAATATTAAACGGTTGAAACGTTCTTAAAATTATTTTTTTAACCAATTATTGTTCTCTATTGAGTAATTTGCCTTTAGCAATTACCTAACATAACTCTTTCATATGAATAGAACTGATCAACCTTGACTTAGCAAATGAATCCAAAAATTTGCATTTTTAAATTGTTTATATATATAAAAACCAACCCATAAAAATTAAATATTTTCAAATAAATTCTCTATAATGCTTCATACAGCCTTTACATATCAAGTTGAAAATGAAAGAATGATTAAATATAACAACAAAATTAGAATGGAATGATTTAAGGAAAATGTGACTATGTTTCAATAATTGCTGGTACAAATATTTAATTGCACAGTTTGCTATGGCTAAATACGCACGTTCGATCGAACTGCATTATTTGAAGCAATACCTATTTCTGACGTAACTGAGTTGAAATGACTGTTTGATATGCAAATCTTTACTTCAGCGAAAAATTGAGCAAATGAATTAAGTAAGAAGGTCTTTTGAACTAGCAGTTTTTTCTGATGAGCAGCTTGTTCTCATTTCTGCCATTTGTGTGATTTTTTGTGAAGAGAAGAGTAACAATCGAATATTCTCTTCACGTGATTAATTTTGTTATATCAAAAGTAAAACCGCGTTGGATTGTTACTATTCACATAAATTGAGTCGTTATTTAGATAACAGAGCAATGGAAGTGAATCGAACGTTCGTTTCCGATATTTCCCGAAATAGTTTGTTTCCTTTTTGAGTATAGAATCAATAAAATCAAATTTTATATTTTTTGGTACCACCATGCATAATTCCACTCTACATAAAGCTCAAAACACTTTAAGGGCTGTTATTTAAAACAAATCAATAAACTGAATCAAATAAAGGAACATAATTCTCATTCAGATAATTCAGTTACTCATTTTATTTGACCCACCATTCAATTCAATTTAGTTGATTCAGTTAATTTAGATGATTCAGTATCAGTATTCAGTAGTTTCTTTACTTTATTTGTCTATGCCTTCATTGTGTTTGACCTTATATGAAAACGTTGAAAATGACTATTTGACCATCTAAATATGTCAATTACTAGATCTATAAAACTTCTGCAAAGGTAAAAACCGCAAGTACTTAGAATTAAGGATTTGAAATGAAACAAACATTTTCATTTTACCTTCTTAAACTTCATATTACGAGTATTGAGTGAAACGTAAAATATAGCTATATCTGCAAAAAAACACAGAGTCAAATCACTTCCAAATTTATGGGTGCAAAGTTCTATTAAAATCAGGATTTAGGAACTGGATCAAACATTTATTAATATGTCGACGGAAAAATTAGTCAGTTCTCTGTGAACAGAAATATCTAATCAAAACCAAACGAAAAACAAAATACATTTGCGGCACTATAAAAATAATATCACAAGACGATGATCACATATTAAGGCTGGACTATAGATAGAATAAAAAGAATAAAAAGAATAACGTAAGAAACGAAGACAAAAAATTATTATTCCAATTTGACGTTACGGCCATAGATGACTTGAAATATTAAGTTCATTCAATTATTTTTGTGATATATTTCCTACAATTATGAATGAAACTACAATATTTTTCAGTATAAACGTATTTATATAAACAAATATATGTTTTTAAAATTATAAAAATTATTTATATGCGGTTTAAATCACCGCAATTCGATAAATTATTTTTTTAGGTTAGGTTTAGAAAAATACAATTCTACAGTGTTTGAAAATTATTTTTGATATTATATTCATATTAGTATATATATACATGAATATTTTATAAATAGAAAAGATAAAACACAGTAAATATGCATATTACATTCGACACACTAAAATTTGTTTGGGTTTTGTTGTTGTAGTTATTAAGTTTTTTATTCTTGGACGAAAATTATCGCTCGGTTATTCTTTTTAAGTGACAGCAAAAATGAAAAAAAATTAAACGCAATTTCTGTTATTCTTTTTATATTTATTATTCTCAGTATAGTCGATTGCATGTAAATCCTCTCTTTCGCTCTCTTACGTTATTCTTTTTATTCTATCTATAGTTCCCACTTTAAACCAATCCGGCAATCTGTTTGAGTTTTTTGAACTACGCTCTCCGTACGCGAAATTAAATAGGGTCAAAAGTTCAGTGGGGGGAAGGGACGAAATATTAAAAATCAAAAATGAACACTTCAATTTATAACTATACTCGTACTCGTACATAGTCATAGTTATTTTTAAAAATTTTAATTTACCTAACTAAACTTTTGATTTTATCGCTCAATCTACTAAAATGCAAAAAAAATAGTTTTAATTAATTTGTTGAATATCTAAACGCTGCTAAGACCTAATATCTCAATATTTTATAAATAGGTATCGGTCGAATTAACTAAAAATTAAAGCCCTTTTAGAAAAAGAACGTTGATTTCGTCAAATCGGCACAAGATACTTCGCCAAGACTTATGTTTACTTAGAGATCCTTATTATTTTAGAGATCCAACTATGGGATGAATTGGATGAAACAACTAAAAGAGCCAAAATACAATTGGACTTTCATTAATTTCATCACGAATATTTTGTTTGAGTTGCTCAAGCGTTTCTGGTTTGTTTGCATAAGCCTTGCTTTTTAGATATCCCCACAAAAAGAAGTCCGGAGTAGTCAAATCGTTAGTTAAATTGTTGAAAATGAAGTGTATATCTCCAACTTTAATTTTAAATTTTATTTTATTTTTTACACGACCTTTTACCACAATTAAAATTTTTTCTAATGCACTACACAGCTCAAAAACAAAATTAAACTAAAAAAAATACAAAAAAAATGTCCTTGAAATTTTTTTTATTTCATTTTTGCTTGTTTGAAATTTTTGAATCTACAAAAATTTAAGTTTAAAAAGTGAATCCACGAAAAAAACCGGATTTGTAGGTAAAGGGGAAAAGAAAGGGTGTAAGCCATAAAAGTTACTGGTATCAGTTACTCTAGTGTCGATTGGGTTAATGAAATGTAAGTAAGCATTTGGAAAAAAGATATTTGGAGGTTTATGAACGAAAATAATGACAAATTTATCAATGAAAAGGAAAGGTTTATAATTTGTTTTCTAATGGTCGCAGGTGATAAACATGTAGTATACATATCGATATTTGTGTTTAGTTTACATTATGTATATGTGTACCTATCTACTCTAATTTTCCCAAATTAATTACATAAATGAATTTTTTCTACGTGTACTAAACGGATGATTGTGATTTGAATTCAAGAATATTAAAATAACAAAACTCGTAATTACTTTATTTGGATAAAATGAATGAAATCAGGTTGATTGCGGAAAGATTGCGTTGGGGAATGTATTATGTATTCATGTTTGTTTCTCGAAAAAGGATCAAGCATACAATTGTTTATTAACATTTTTCTTTATTTCATATTATCTGAATCATGGTAGTAATTAATTTATTTTAACTAGCTTTTGCAAATATTTCAAGACGTTGAAAATTTAAGCTCGTTTTTGATTTTAACCAAGTTTGCCATAAACTTAATACTTCAATGTCCGCTGTGGTGTATAGAATTATGGTCTATACATACAAGGATATACATTATACATACAGATTCATTTTTGAATTGCTAACCCTAGTTATGAATAATCGATTCATGAGTTTGCATTACTAGTACACTGCCACTTTTCAGTCACCAGCCTCCCTTTACCATGAAAACCACCCTACATTTCTGAAGCATAAATGACCGCACTTCTTTGAAAATTTCAAAAATAGATATTTCAATATGAAATAAGACAGAATACCGATTTATAGGCGTCACCATAGAAGTGCAATTCGATTTTTGACATGTAACTTACCCCACTATATTAATTTGTTCCCATCCCTAACCTGTGGTTTGTGAACAATTTTTGTAGTTTTCCTACGTTCTTGAGGTGCAGATTGTGAAGGTGTTCCGAATTTAATTTCATACCTTTCCCTATTATATTTAATTGAATCACTGACGGTAATATCTGGGATGTCCGCCTTACTTGGTTAGTGAATGTTATCTTGTTGATTATTATGGTCTCACTGTAATATTGTTTTATAAAATTTCCCTCCCGTTTTATTTTATTGTTGTTGAAGATTTCCCCATTAAAGTTGTTCAGGGAAATTGTGCTGTCGTTTGGTGGCTTAATAATTTCATTTTTGTTGAATTGGTAATCACAATTTGCATGCGTACCCCTTATGAGTTTGTGATACAATGGTCGTTGTTCATTTCCTCTATAGGCAGTTTCTTTCACAAATGGTAGTGTCGTGGAGCAAGTTGCATTTCTGTGTTATTCCGAATAACTGATGTTGATGTACGATTGATTGATAAGTTCCTTGTATTCTAAGTAAACCTGTTTGTTTTGTTCGATTGTTGTTCGAACACTAATGACAGTTCATACCATTGTTTACAAGCGTACAAAAGCATTTTAGTGGGAAATATTCAGAAAAAAAGTTATCCGCAATGGAATTCAAGCGTAATAGTGTGATTGCTCTATATTTGGCTGGAAAACCACAGCCGCATATTGTTAACCAGTTAAAACATCTGCATGTGAATAAAATGTTTGTGTATTGCATCATAAATCGTTATAACTGGCAGCATTGCACAACGCCATGGTGGTGAACCGAAACGCACTGCAACATCGCCGGATATCATTCGGAAGGTGAAGGCCAAATTGGCTCGGAATCCGCGCCGTAGCGGCAGAAAAATAGCTCGTGAGACTAACATTTTGCTCGAACGGACGCAGCACATATTGAAAGACCATCTTGGACTAAAAGTCTTTAAATTCCATAAAACGCATAGTCTCACCGATGCTGAAAAAAAATCTAGAGTGGAAAGAGTAAAGGAGTTATTACGCTTGCACGAAAGTGCTGATTTGCCGAATTTAGTTTTCTCCGATGAGTCACCGTTCGTTATTGAGCAATATGTGAACAAGCAAAACGACCGGATTTACTTGCCCGGCTGTTCCACTGAAAATTTGGACCAACGGATTGCCACTCGAAACCAAGCGCTGCCAATGGTGATGGTTTGAGCCGCCGTAACGGCCGACAGCCGTTCACCGCTCGTTTTTTTGGACCGTGGCATCAAGATAAATGTAATTTATCAGGATCATGTGTTGGATGGAACGTTGAAGCCTTGGGCACAAAAAAATTTCGGCCGCAGAGCCTGGACATTTCAACAGGACTCGGCGCCGAGTCATAAAGCGCGCGATAATCAAGATTGGCTGAGAAACAGCCGATCCGCGGTTCATTTCCACTGCCCAATGGCCACCATGAATTTGGATGGCGGATGCCGGATGCAAGTCCGCTAGATTTTTCGCTTTGGCGTATTTTGAAGAGCAAGGTTAGGACAAAAAAATACCAAAGTGTCGATCATCTCAAGCAAGCGCTTCGCCGGGAATGGACCAAAATACCGCAGAGCCACTTTCGTGCTGCATGCAATAGCTTTGTCGACCGTTTGAAAACCATAATCGCGGCTAAGGGTGGCCAATTCGAAAATTTAAATATTTGTGAACATTTTTTAATTTGATTCAATAAAATTCATCAAAAAAAAAATTCTGTGGCGTTTTGTTTTGGTAACACTTCGTGTCAGCCACCCCTAGATTAATTTTTATTGCCTATTTTGTATCCCTCCTTCTTTTATTTCCTTTTGCTTATTTTAACTATATATAACTAAATTTTTATTTTTACAAATCAGTAGATACTCTTGATGATGACCTAACAAGTCGAAATCGATCGAGTAATTTTTTAAACCTTTTGAACAAATTTTTTTAATTTTTTTTTTTTTCGAAATAATTAAAAAAGTGGTATAATTTGTTTAGTAAGTGAAGATAAGAGTAATTGAAATGGTGACAGACGACCCATATATGTATTAGTGTTCGTTGTTTATCAAGACTTTCAGGAGTGCCACGGTCCACGTTGCATCGTATTTTAAAAATAAATCAGTTGCATCCCTACCACGTGCAACGTGCACAAGAACTTTTACTTGTTGATCATGAAAAAAGGGTGCAATTTTGTAATGAAATGCTGCGTCGATGCCAAGAAAATTCGCAGTTTTTCGCAACAACATTTTATGGAGTGATGAAACATGTTTTAAAGGGGGGGGGGGATATTCAATATCCATAATTTGCACTATTTTTGGTCTGCGTAAATCCAAAAAAAGTGCGATGAAGTCGGTTTCAACACTAATTTGGAGTGAATATGTGGGCGGGAATAATCGACGGAAAATTTATTGGCCTATTTGAATTCCCACGTCGGATCAACGGGGAGGGCTATCTAGGTTTTCTACAAAATGACTTGGATGAATTACTTGATGATGTGTCTCTACAAACACGTGGAAATATGTGGCTGCAGTATGATGGAGCTCATTATACACAAGTAGTGAGACAACACCTGAACGTAGATTATCCAAGCCACTGGATTAAAAAGGGAGGGACCATTGCATGGCCACCCCGGTCTCCTGATCTAACTCCTTCAGATTTTTTTCTGTGGGGTTATTATAAAAAGCTGGTTTATGAAACAGTAAACCAGACTGATCAGGGATGCGGCAACCTATAATCGAAGCGTCGAATGTTATTAAAAGTAACACAC
>OY829913.1:157186108-157296108 GCA_963691935.1 Nephrotoma guestfalica
AATTTAAGTTATAAATCAGAAAAAATAAGAAAACAATTTTGTTCGTTGGCGTTGGTTTTTATCATTTTGTAAACAAATATTTTTACCAGTGCCGCATTTTTCGTATTACTATGGTTCGAAAAGATGGTGTTAATTATTTTAGTTTTTTATTGGTATTTAACTCAACGTACAAAAATAATATATTTCTGCTTTAGCTTTCGACACCCTTTCGGTGTCATTTTCAAAAGCAATATAAAACGAAAAAAACATATTTTTATAAAAACAAAAAACCGATATAGCAAAATCTAAAAAACGAGGTTTACAAAGAAAAACGGCTATCTCAGACACTTTCAAAAAAATAATTTTAAAAATCAATTTTTGGAAGTACACTACATAGACGAACTCTATGAAAAAAACGTTGTACAAATAAATTTAAACTTAATGTGTAAATAAAACAAAAACAACAATAATTAGACAAATAAATTATAAGTATTGCCAATATAAGCACAATCACTTACGATATTAATTGAATTAGTATTACGTTTGATATTTAACATTTCTAATATTGATCTTTTTTAAAAAAATTTTGTTTTTCGAGAATTTTGATGTTATCTAATGTAATTATATGATTAGTATCTCTTAGATCTTGTGTAAGTGCACTGCAATGTTGGCCAAGATTACTTACATTTTTATGTTGGTATAACCTCTTTTCAATAAATTGTTTGGTTTGGCCAACACAAGTTACGTTACACTCACAACAAACTTGATAAACAACATTAGATTGATGCATTAAATGAACAAGATCTTTTAATTTCGAAAAAATAATTTATTTGTCTAATTATTATTGTTTTTGTCTTATTTACACATTAAGTTTAAATTTATTTGTACAACGTTTTTTTCATAGAGTTCGTCTATGTAGTGTACTTCCAAAAATTGATTTTTAAAATTATTTTTTTGAAAGTGTCTGAGATAGCCGTTTTTCTTTGAAAACCTCGTTTTTTTAGATTTTGCTATATCGATTTTTGTTTTTATAAAAATATGTTTTTTTCGTTTTATATTACTTTTGAAAATGACACCGAAAGGGTGTCGAAAGCTAAAGCAGAAATATATTATTTTTGTACGTTGAGTTAAATACCAATAAAAAACTAAAATAATTTAAAAAATAACTCAAGAATAGTATTCATTAATGGTGTTAATTGTTTCATGTGCTATGTGCTTTTCTTTTCATAATTTATTTTTATTTTGGAATATGTACTATAAATACAATTTTTTACAGAAATTATAATGTAAACATTTGTTTTTAGTTAACCAAAATATGGAGAGTTGAAAAAGCAATGGTTGAAGCCTCATCAGATGATATTTCAATTGGCCAAGAAATTTCTAAAGTAAACGAATCTAATATGTATGACGAAGTTTTTTTGGGTACCCAATTATACTAAGTGAATTTTTAATTAATGTTATTGAATGCATAAGAGTATTATAGTCCGATATTTATTTAGAAAATAGAATTGTGAGGACTGTTGTAAATTAATACAATGTATTTCTTATAAATCGCTAATCAATTTAAAAAATAAGGGTGGTATTTAACTCCTTCGCCGTCAGTATTAAAAATTTGTTATAACGTTCTTCACAAACTAATAAGTGTAAATAGTTTAAATGATAAAAAATATTATGACATCCGGTTGAATTAGTTTTGTAACCAAAGGTCATATAAATTAACAAAAAGAAACAAATAAATCGAAGTGAAATAAATAAACGTAGTGGTTTTATAGTTATTATTTTTTATATACATAATATTATATTTAAATAAAAATAATTAATGTACTTTTATTAAAGAAATAAAAATATAATTAAATATAAATAATTTTTTAATTTTAACTTCCTAACTTCATTGAATTCGGTCGAAAAAAATCTAAATACGGCCCTGTTGATTTATACGCTTTCTCCTTTTTTCTCCGAATTTGTGACGTTTGACAGTTGCTTATATTCATTCTATATAATCTATTTCTATGGTTTATATGCGGGAGATATTTCATACGTACTCAATATACTTAAATATAAGTCCTGCTAACTCCGCACATATGAAATAAACAATAACTAACTAAAGATGTATTGGTAATTTTTTTTCTATAGTAATTTTTTTTTAAAATAACTAAGTATAAATGTGTTGGTGCAGAAACAAGCAAAAAAATTAAAAAAAATCATATTTACATTGAATTGGTAGTGTAACCAACACAATCTTCGGTAGTTATTTTTATATAGGTATCTATCAACGAGATTTAGAGCAAGACTTATTTTAATACCATCGAAATTCCATATATATATGGAACGTGATCAGAAAGGGAACATCGTATGTGATCAAAAAGGGAATACATTACATGTGCCATATACGCCTTTCAAAGGTTACCCCTGTACAACTGTCCGAAAATTGTAGCTGAAATACTTCATATACATACGGTTAGTACAGAAGTTCAATCACTTTTTATCTTTATTTTTCCTAAAACCACAAAGAACTATTATTATTATATTATACAGATGACTATTTATCATGGCACTCCGACGTGCACTAAATAAAATCGATAAATTTGTAGGGAGAGAAGTGTTTAGCCAAAATGAAAAGATGAGCTATATTATTTTACGTTGCTCGACATTTTCTCTTACTGCCGACCAGTATTTCCAATATGATCGAGTAGAATATTTTATTTATTTTATTTTATTTTTTATACAAAAAATATTTTATTTCTTTGTACAGTATAAAACACAAATTATTCTTCGAAATTGGATTTTCATTATTTCATTCTAAAGGGTGATTTTTTTGTGGTTAGGATTTTCATGCATTAGTATTTGACAGATCACGCGGGATTTCAGACAAGGTGTCAAAGAGAAAGATGCTCAGTATGCTTTGACATTTCATAATGAATAGACTTACTAACGAGCAACGCTTGCAAATAATTGAATTATATTACAAAAATCAGTGTTCGGTTCGAAAAGTGTTTCGCGATTTACGTCCGATTTATGGTCTACATAATCGACCAAGTGAGCAAACAATTAATGCGATTGTGACCAAGTTTCGCACTCAGTTTACTTTATTGGACATTAAACCAACCACACGAATGCGTACAGTGCGTACAGAAGAGAATATTGCGTCTGTTTCTGAGAGTGTTGCTGAAGACCGTGAAATGTCGATTCGTCGCCGTTCGCAGCAATTGGGTTTGTGTTATTCGACGACATGGAAGATTTTACGCAAAGATCTTGGTGTAAAACCGTATAAAATACAGCTCCTGCAAGAACTGAAGCCGAACGATCTGCCACAACGTCGAATTTTCAGTGAATGGGCCCTAGAAAAGTTGGCAGAAAATCCGCTTTTTTATCGACAAATTTTGTTCAGCGATGAGGCTCATTTCTGGTTGAATGGCTACGTAAATAAGCAAAATTGCCGCATTTGGAGTGAAGAGCAACCAGAAGCCGTTCAAGAACTGCCCATGCATCCCGAAAAATGCACTGTTTGGTGTGGTTTGTACGCTGGTGGAATCATTGGACCGTATTTTTTCAAAGATGCTGTTGGACGCAACGTTACGGTGAATGGCGATCGCTATCGTTCGATGCTAACAAACTTTTTGTTGCCAAAAATGGAAGAACTGAACTTAGTTGACATGTGGTTTCAACAAGATGGCGCTACATGCCACACAGCTCGCGATTCTATGGCCATTTTGAGGGAAAACTTCGGAGAACAATTCATCTCAAGAAATGGCCCGGTAAGTTGGGCACCAAGATCATGCGATTTGACGCCTTTAGACTATTTTTTGTGGGGCTACGTCAAGTCTAAAGTCTACAGAAATAAGCCAGCAACTATTCCAGTTTTGGAAGACAACATTTCCGAAGAAATTCGGGCTATTCCGGCCGAAATGCTCGAAAAAGTTGCCCAAAATTGGACTTTCCGAATGGACCACCTAAGACGCAGCCGCGGTCAACATTTAAATGAAATTATCTTCAAAAAGTAAATGTCATGGACCAATCTAACGTTTCAAATAAAGAACCGATGAGATTTTGCAAATTTTATGCGTTTTTTTTTAAAAAAAAGTTCTCAAGCTCTTAAAAAATCACCCGTTATTTCATTCTATGAAAGTAGTGTATGGTGGTGTTTACTGTAAGCAAAAAGAAAACAAACCAAAACAATGAGCAAATCCAATCCATTTATTATTTTCGTTTGGAAATATCCCTCTCTACGCGTCATTTATATTTAATAAAACAGAATGAAACGATAACTCAAACACACATATTATGTACATATATACACTCGTATATGCATTATATTTCAAATAAATGTGTTCACGATCGAGTATTAGCTACATTGAATGTACATATTTTATGTTGGTGTGCTCAACGAAATGTAAATCAAAAAATGGGACAAAAGGATTTGTAGGATTTTGATACGGAACAAATCAAAAACTTATCAATGAAAAGGAATAAACGTATGTTATATCGGTTTTTAATGAATGAAATCAGCTTACAATGGAAAGATGACATTTGGAAAATATAGGATGTCCTAATAAGAAGTTCAGATTTAATTTAATAAAATAAAAACGGCTTAATATTTCCAAATTTATTTTTTTGTTTGAAAGTACAATCCTCCAAATGGGAGCAGCGGCTGGCCTTGGCGTACTGTACTCCATTCGGTCGATCCAATTTCTGAGCAAATTTTGGACTGTTTGGACGAGGCGTAGTTCCATCTCGGTGGATTCGTAAACAAACAAAATGGAAATGCTCCTCGTCCGCACACAATCCAAAATGTGCTCAGAAATTGGACTGACCGAATGGAGTACGCCAAGGCCAGCCGCGGCTCCCATTTGAATGAAATCATTTTCCATAAATAACCAAGAGGATTGTACTTTCAAACAAAAAAAATGAATTTGGAAATATATTAAGCCGTTTTTTTTATTAAATTTCTAAATCTGAACTTCTTATTGGGACACCCTATATACTATGCATATAAATTTGTTTCCAAAACTTGATCAAGCATGATAGTAGATAATTTGTTTCGACTATTAATTGATAGTGACTTGTTATTGATTTTAACAACATTTGTAAACAAAATTAATATTTCGCTTTTGGCCCGAGATGTACAGAATTATGAGTACATAATACATGTCCAGTTCCATTTCTGAACTACCAACCTTAAGCGTGAAAAACACCTTAAGGTTGTGGCCAGTCGATTGCAAATTTCGATACTAGATATTTAAATTTAAATTTTTAGACTCAAAGATGGACAATTTGTAAGAATCCCAACAATCAGTTTCGAACGAATGAGAATATTGATTTGAAAAAATCAGTCTTATATATATATTTATATATATATAGAAGTTCTATCTTTAATATTAATATTTTGTTGGACCGCCATTTGCTTTTATTACAGCGATACACCTCCGATTCATTGAATTTGATAAATTTTTCAAAGTCGTAGGAGGTATGGATTCCCAAATCCTCATCAACAATCTTTTTACAGCTTGAATCGATTCTTGGCGCTTTTTTGCTAGTTCTAGCTTCATTATAGACCAAATATTTTCAATGGGATTTAAGTCTGGACTAAACGTGGGCCAGCTCAACACATCGATACTTCTTTCTTCGAAGTACTTTTTTACCTTAAATGAAGAGATAAAAAAACAAGTTTTTAACAATTTTTGTATGTTTATCTGAAAGGCAATTTTACTATCTACAATTCAAAATTAATAACTCACAACATTGGCGGTATGGCACGGAGCGTTGCCCTGTTGAAAAATAAATTTGCAAGTCTCGCCAAAAAACATTAACACAGAAGGCTCAAATTCGTTGTGTAGGACCTGCGGATAAACAGCTGCTGTAATGCTGGAACTAAGGAAGCACAATCGACCGGTTTCATTTCCAGAAAAGCATCCCCAGACCATAACTGATTCATTTTTCGGTGGAAGTCTTAAAAGACATTCTTCTTAAGCTTCTCGTTCGGTTTTCTTCTTACGAAAATTCTTCCATCGCCAACATGCAGCTTGAATTTTGATTCATCGGAGAAAATCACATCATTCCACATCTCTGGAGTCCAAGAAACATGCTCCTGGGTGTATAGCAAACGATTTTTTTTCACTGATGAGTGAACTCAGGCTTCTGGACCGGTTTAACTGCTCTCAAACCAGCTTTAACAAGTCTTTTTCTCACTAAGCTGGCTGAAATTTGTTTTCCCGTTGCTCGCTCAACATCCCGTCTTATGTGCGATGAAGTTTTAAAACGGTTCCGACGGCATTGTAATATTATGAAACGATCTTCCAGTGGCGTTGCCTTTCTGCGCCTTCCAGAGCCTTTCTTTCTTTGTGTACTGCCCATCTCTCGCCCATTTTTTTAATATTCCATGCGAGAGTATTTTTAGGAATGTTTAATCTTTCTGCTATTTTACGCATGGTTAAATTTTCTCGCGCCAAAATCGACATATTGCTTTTACGCTGCTCACTAACTTTTCCAATTTTTTTAAACTAAAAGTGCACGTTATTCTTTATTTGACTAGGATCACTTACAGAATAACTTAATCTTACAAAATAAGCACTATTAATACTCAAAAAAAAAATTACAGGCAATAAAACATCGGTACCCTAATGACGGCCAAGAACGGTAGGCGTAAAATAAAAAAATTGCTTAACCAATTTTCTTGCACATTAGTTGCGGAGTAGTACCGGTGTAATAAAAACAAAAGGCGGTCCAACAAAATATTAATATTAAAGATAGAACTTCTATAAATCAAGAAAAACAAACAAAATTAAAAAGTAAGTGTTTAAATTATTCCATTACTTTAACTCCAATCAACGTATTTTGAATATTTTGGCATTTTTCGGGGTTTTACCCTTTTTTTCAAAAAATTACGTCATACATGAATTTAAAATGAAACAATAAGCCAATTGCTTTCAAAACTTTTGTAATTTTAGCAAAATATTTGCAATAAAATATGTTTGCCCAATTTTTTTTCCCAGCACTGTATACATAAATATATGCATATCTAAATATATACATATATACATATATACAAGTTAAGATAACACAATTCTCATCCTCATCAACATTGAACTTACAAACACGTGTTCACACAACAGGTTCACACAATTAGGTTTGCAACTTTGCATAAATCCATAACATTCAAATTTCAGTTATTTCAGTTATATGTAACTTTCCATAGAATTGTATGCAATCACCATTTTAGGATAAACAATATTTTCATATAAATTAAAAATTGTAATAAAGTTTTAGTTTTAAGCTTGATTTTGGAATAAACGAACATAGAATAAAATAAAAAATATTTTTTTATAAGATTATGTTAGAATAATCTTAACTGGCGCCGAAACAGTGAGTTAAGTGAAAGTAAAAAGTGTAAAAGTTCAAAGTTATTATACCCCCGAGAACATAATAACAAAGACAAAAGTAACTAATCCCACGAGAACTTAGTAATTTCGTCTACGGACATAATTAAATACGGATATACTCACGAGAACATAGCTAATTTATTTAACACTACCGTGAATGAAGATCGTACCGCAGTAGGCCGCCAGCAAGGACAAACGCTAGCAGTTAAAAAGGAAAAATACGGGTCATCCGGAGCACAAGAAGCTAACTCAAGTGTACAACACCCGGTGTGCACTTAAAAGACCTCTGAGGAAACTCTAATCCTCAGGTTCACAATTATCCAGGAGAAATTGCTCACTAATAAAGAATATTGTAATACTGTAAGTACCAGTAACGAAATTTTAATGAAATCATATAAAAACTATTTTAATACGACAAAAGTGAAATAATAATACGAAAATTCAAAGTAATCATTTAAAAAGTAACTTAATACTGTAAAGGTGAAATAATAACACGAAACTTTAATAAAACCACATAAAAATTAATTTAATACGAGAAAATCTATAAAAGGCGATAAACTTCAACTAAAAATAATACGAAATTTTAATAAAACCATACATATAATAGTGTTTAAACAACAAGTAACGATATAACAAGGCTAAGTGCAATATAAAATTGTGCAAATTCAGGAAGCAGTTAGACAACTAACAGGAGCGCTCAACGCATAAATTGAACTGTATAAGAAACTAGAAAAAAGGATTGATGGGCTGGAAAATAAGACAGCGAACAACACAAATAGTGAGAGATAAACCCATATATAGAGCCATCTTGCGAACCATAAGACAAAAGATTCGAGGGACGGCGGATGCAGCTCTAATACCCTACAACATTTATGACGAAAACTGGAGTGCGATAAAAGGATGTTTATTGTTACACTATGCAGACAAAAGGGGCGTGCCGACACTCGAGTTCCAGCTAAGCAGCCTGATTCAAGGGAGGAAGAGTGTTGACGAGTTTTACGCAACAGTAAATCACCAGTTATCACTTATAATCAACAAGGTGAGGACTAAAAATTACAACTCAGATACTATGACGGTTCCGATCGACATGTACAGAAATCGGGCGTTAGACGTATTTATTCGAGGTCTAAATGGCGATATATCTAGGATGCTGACCATTCAACGACCAAAGAATCTCCCCGAGGCGTATTCATCGTGTCTAGAAATCCAAAACCTTAATTTCCGGAGCGTATCAATACACGATAGGAACTTCAATAACTCAATCACAACTCCTATAAATCAAATAAATGCAAATAAAGCTCAACAACATACACCAACAGCCATATCAACACACATATCAAAAACATCAGCATCGACACTCGCAGCACCAAAATTATTATGTAACACCACCAGCAAGGCCAGTCCAACAAAAAACGCCAATACCAATGTCCATTGATCAATCTGGCAATACTAGGAGAATCAATTACGTGAATCGACCGAACAACATGAACATTAAACCTGAAAGAGAAAGAAGCCCTGATTCGCGCTTAAATCCACATAAGCAGCAAAGAATCTTTCACATCGAGCAACAAGATGGTGAACAGGAATACCACGAATACGAAGAATATATTGACAACTACAGCGACAACGAAGATAAAGAAGAAGAGGCAGACGAGAATATTGAAGTAAATTTTATAACGAATGCCTCTCAAGCATACCTTACATAGAATTTAGGACTAACAACAACAAGATCCTAAGATTCCTTGTCGATACTGGCGAGAACAAAAATTTCATAAGACCATAAATCGCTAGAAATGCTAAATCGCTTGACAACCAATTCAACATTAGATCAGCAACATTAGAATCCGACAAAAATTGTCAATACCGTTCTTCAAAAATTTTGGCAATAACATCATGCTAGATTTTTATGTTCTACCAGGACTAAAAACTTTTGACGGGATAATTGGAGATGACACACTAAAAAAATTGTAAGCATTAATCGATAGAAAAAATAATATACTTACGATAAAACCAGGTATCAATATCCCGCTGAAAGCCAAAACATCAACTCAGGTAAACACCATCGAAACAAAAAACGATCACCTCAATGATGAAACAAAGTCAAAGTTAAGAATGATGCTCAATAAGTTCCTACCACTCTTCCGATTCATTTCAGACCAACCAACCATTGAAACGAACGTGAGAGCAGAGATCAAAACAACTACCGACGAACCAATATACGTAGTATCCATACCCAATTAACATAAGGGCCGAGGTGGACCAGCAAATAGAACAACTGCTCAGTGACGGCATTATAAGGCCATCAAAAAGTCCTTATAACTCACCCATCTGGATTGTGGAGAAAAAAATGGACGCATCGGGAGTAAAAAAATATCGGATGGTAATAGATTAGAAAAGATCGAATGCAGTCACCGTATCTGACACTTATCCGATACCAGATATCTCGAACACCATCGCAATTCTGGGTAACTCCAAATTTATAACAATAGACCTTACATCCGGATTCCATAACATCAAGATGATGGACAAGGATATACCTAAGACGGCATTCTCGACAATGAATGGGAAATACAAATTTACAAGACTACCATTCGGACTGAAAAATGCGCCAAATATAGGGAAAATATGTTATGTCTACATAGACGACATAATCGTATTTGGAGGCGAGAACGAAGAAGAACATTTGCAAAACATCCAGAAAATTCTAGATAAGTTATGGGAACCAAACCTTCGAGTCAATCTAGACAAAACCGTCTTCCTAAACCAGAAAACTGAACTCCTTGGCTATTTAGTAACAAACAAGGGAATAAGAACGGATCCAAAAAAGGTGATGGCTGTGCAAAAACTGAGACCACCCGAAAATCTTAAGGAACTGAAAGGTTTCCTTGGTCTAACATCATACAATAGGCGATTTATCAATGATTTCGCAAAGGTAGCAAAACCTTTGACAAATTTTACAAGGGGGGAGAATGCACAAATAAAAGCTAGCCAGTCAAAGAAAATAAACATCAACTTAAAAGACGTCGAACTGAAACTTTCCAACATTTAAAACTGATATTGTTATCGGCAGACCTACTGATATTTCCGGACTTCGACAAACCCTTTATATTAACAACAGATGCGTCAAACCATAGCATCGGAGCTGTACTCTCATAAGGTAAGATGAGCAAGGATCAACCCATAACATATATATCCAGATCGCTTAATAAGACCGAGGGCTACGCTACCAACGAAAGGGAGATGCTTGCGATAGTTTGGGCCCTGGATAACTTAAGGAACTACCTCTATGGGGCAAGGAAAATTAGGATCCTGACTGATCATCAGCCACTAACCTTCGCCCTCAGCAACAGAGATAACAAAAGTAAGCTGAAAAAGTAGAAAGCCAGGCTAGAGGAGTACAACTATGAAATAGTATACAAACCCGGTATAACAAACTAAGTAGCTGACGCATTATCAAAGCTGAAATTGGAGATCAACGCACTTTCATCATCGAGTGATGAGACCGTACATAGTGCAGAAGAGGATGGAACGCCATTTTCCATTGCGATGCACCTATAAACGTCTTCAGGAATCAACTAATTATAACTGAAAGAAACGGAATTTATGCTTATGAAGAACCACACTAGAACTATCATAGGCATTATATCTCCTTGTCAGAAGATCAGGCAAAAGAAGAACTCACCAAACATCTGAGGGAGAGACTACATCCAACATCTATAAATGGTATCAAAATTCCGAAAAAGTATCTTCAATTGCTTCACGAAATCTACAGAGAACATCTATGCAACTACAAAATACGGATAACTCATGGAGTAGTAGAAGACATCTGCGAAGACAATAAATTCAGCATTATACAAGAAGAGCATAGAAGAGCGCATCGGAATGCAAACGAAAACAAAGAACAAATACTAGAAAAGTATTGGCAAATGGCCAGCCTAATAAAGAAATACACGCAGAACTGCGACATGCAATCATAATAAGTATGACCAGAATAAAACCGCAACTTCAAGAAACACTAATTCCATCATATCCAGCGGGAATTCTACACATTGACCTGATCGACATAATAGGCGAGAAATTTATAACGTATAATTTTCAAAATTTGTGAAATTATTCCGTATCAAAGACAGAACATCAGTACTCATGAGGGACAAAATTATCAAAATCCTGCATTATTTCACAGCACCTAAGATAATGGTAATGGACAACGAGGCAAGCCTCGTCAGCCCTATCATAGCGGACTACCTGAGACTAGGAATCCAAACTTACTTAACACCTACAAATAAAAGTGAAGTAAACGGAACCGTGGAAAGGGTTCACTCCACTATAATAGAAATAATTCGGTGTTTACAAATGGAATACAAGGATTTCACGACTAAAGAATCGGTCAATATAGCAGTTGACAGATATAACAACTCCGTACACTCTGTTACTGGTAGGAAGCCTAGCGACGTATTTTTTGGACGAACTCAACGGATTAGTTATCAAAAATTGTTACATTTTAAAGAAACAGTAAATGAGGATTTAATGCAACGAATTAGAAATAACCAAAGACTTAAGTTGCAAAGAGAAAACTTAAAAAAGAACGTGCCGAAAACTTACGAAATTGAAGAACCAGTATATACTGCTATCAAACAAATCCAAGAAAAAACTAAACCCAAATTTCGAAAAAAAATAGTCGCGAAGGATAATAAAGTGACCATAACAACAGTTTCCGGGAAAAGGATTCATAAGTCCAATATCAAAAACTCGCCTACTTAACCCCTTTTATTTATATCTTTCCAGCTGCTGCCTATGGGTGATAACAACATCGATGAGCATACACGAATATGCCACACCAATAGTGTCTGTCAGACCAGGAAATTGAAACATAATTTCAAAATTATTCATCAGATTGACCTGCACATCTATGCGAACATATTGAACGATATCAAATTAGAATTGAAGAGAATCAATTCCACGAGCGGCATGAAATCCCAATTAATATACCAAATCGACGAAACGGAAAAGTTGCTGAGAGAACTTTATGGCCAACCACCAAGAGTAAAAAGGTCAATCAACTGGATCGGCTCTGTCTGGAAATGGATCGGTGGATCACCTGACACAACTGATTGGGACCAAATCCTTAAAAGCCAGGATCGGATCATCGAAAACAACAATGAGCAGTATAAAATAAACACTGCCATAACAAATAAGATTCAAAATACTACTACATCTGAAGGGCAACACAAATGAAACTTTTCAACAGTTGATGTTCAACCGATTACAAATAGTTAGAACTTGCTAAGAGTGGAATAATCAACTCCAATTTACTAGACAAAGACGAAATTGCACGTCTAGTAACAGAAATCGAAACCTTACCCTACGCCAACGAAATCGAAGCCATCGAGTATGCCGAACCCACAATGATCATCAAAAGTTCAACAATCCTATACATTATTTCAATCCCGAAAACAAGCAAAGAAGAGTTCCACCATATCAAAATAAGGTCCACTATAAACAATAGCAAACAGATTCATTTGGAATACAACGAAATCCTGATCAACCAACACAATATATACGGGATTATTGAAAAATGCCAAACAAGGAGCGAAACTATTATTTGTGACCACAGCCAGTAACAAGAATTGAAGGAAAGTCATTACAGTAGTTGGTTGATACTACTGAAAGGGTTAAATGCAGGATGCGAATTTACATTTAACGAAAAGGAATCAATTGAACCCATAACCGACAACACTATTTTCCTGAACATCTTTCATGGTGCAGTAACATGCAACAATTCAATCAGAGATCTAAAACTAAATTATCTGGTTCAATACCAAAACGAATCAATAGAAATATTAGGATGGATCTTTACCAACAAAGAAACAAGAACATCTCAAATACTACCACCCACCAGTATTGCAAACAAATATTACGGAACGAGGGATAAAGCTTAATTTGGAATACCTACATGGCCTACATATTAACAACATAGGGAAACTCCAAAAGTTTTCAACATACTATCAAATAAATAATGTCACGAACAGTATTATAATAATTACTATAGTTGCACTAATTATAGTTTTTATAATAAGATCAAGGAACCGCAAAGGGATAACCATATTCAAAACCAACGAAGCAACCCATCAACAGGCTGCACCGCTCGAGATGCAACCAGTCCAGCTGAAATTTTAATCCACGGGAAGAGGATTTTTAAAGGGGGAAGAGTTAAGATAACACAATTCTCATCGTCATCAACATTGAACATACAAACACGTGTTCACACAACAGGATCACACAATTAGGTTTGCAACTTTGCATAAATCCATAACACTCAAATTCCAGTTATTTCAGTTATATGTAATTTTCCATAGAATTGTATGCAATCAGCATTTTAGGATACACAATATTTTCATATAAATTAAAAATTGTAATAAAGTATTAGTTTTAAGTTTGATTTTGGAATAAACGGACATAGTCCAAATAAAAAATATTTTTTTATAAGATTATGTTAGAATAATCTTAACTTACATATACTCGTATACGGTGAAAAATTCATGAAATCAAAAATTTTTGGAAATCATGTTTTAATTTTGTGATTTTTATGTTTTGAATGTGTAGTACTGGGTAAAAAATATTGTAGAACTCGATTTTTGTTGTTTTTGTTTTTGCATAAGGTACAGTCGGGCAACAATTTAAGAATTTGTTGAAAATGGTGATGCATTTATACAAATATAAAAAAAGTATTTATTCGAAAAATATAAAATAGGGCTCATTTTAAAGAATAATGGGGCATTTACATACGACCAACATTTTTCTTCTACAAAATGAAAGAAATATAACATTGACTTTTTGCACATGAGAGACAAGAAAAGAAATATATCCCAACAAAATTTTGTAGAAGATTTTTTGAACCACTACACTACAAAAACCACTATAACTTTTTGTGAAAACCAAATAACTGTTACTAAAGTTATTCTCACAATAAAAATTATAAAGAAAATATCTTGTAAACGAAGAATAACAAAACAAGTGTTTCAATTACATATAACACGCTCAATCCAACAACTTATACTTCCACTGTTATAAGTATCGTAAAGAAGATCATCGGTATTGCTGAATTTATTGCCGAGCGATGTTTATAGTGATTTGGTCATCGAAAATAAATTGTTACATTATTTTATGCAACAACTTACGGCCGATTATTGTAGAGTATATTCTGGATTCAATGGAAATCCAATGGAAATCATTTTCAATGGTATACTCCTCCTACTATTAAGATGGAATTTCAACCTTATTTTACGGTAAGAATGCAGGAAGCTGAAATGAATATGTCGCAAAAACGAGGAAATTTCTAAAGATATATTTGTATTTAATTTTAACTTTAATTAAAACCACGAAATTATAGCCCACATATTTTTTAGTACAATTTTTCTTAGTTGTATCATTGTGTTTATAACAGGGTTCAAAAATACTTTTCGCATTGTTCCTATTCCATTTATATAATGCTCAATTGATGTTTTTTAATTGTTTCCCCTTTTTTCGATCGTGAATAGTAAAATAAAAGATTAAGAATAATATTCAGTTTTGAGAGACAGATCAGAAATTATATTTTTCTACTGCCTGCTCCTATATTTTTCTACTGTTGACGAATACTTTATAAATTTGTATTTTAGAGTAAAATTTTTATTAATATTCCTCGTGGCAATTGATTGTACTATCCAATTTTTTAAACAAAATTTTATTCTCTTATTTTGTTTTACTTTTCATATTTATTTGACTGTGCGTTTATACTTACGGAAAATAGTGCGGCACTAAAGGCGGAATTCCATTACTGCGGCTTTTTTTTTGCAGAAAAACAGAAAGAGATAAAATCAAAAATCCGACAAAGACAGATAATTTTTATTTTATAGCGAAATTTTAAGGGGAATATTTGACAACTACGAAATTATAACCAATAAATTAGTTAAAAGGTGAAAATTATTGTTCAATTAATTTTACATCTATCTCCAAATTACTAAAAATTCTAAATATTATTTGTAGGCATCATTTTATTGTGTTTTTTAATTATTTCCTTTCAATAATTAAAAACTATAAAAACGCTTTACTATAAAAAAAAGTTAGGGGAATATTTGCACCGCATTTATAACATAACCTAAATAATATCGCATGCATTAAAATTATGTAATACAGAGTAAATAATAAAAATTAAAAATTATAAAATATTTTAATGTGAACATTAATATAAATTTATCATGAAAACGCGATTTATATCACACTCCACCAAACATATAAAACGTCTGAGCCAAGTGCTCACCATAAAAATATTACTAAACTAAAATTTGCTGAGAGTGGGGAGTATTTTTCATTTTGGTTGCCATAAAAAATACTTCATTTTGTATTTTTTATTTATATTTATGGCAACCAAAACGCAACAACAACAAATTTAAGTATACAAAATTTTACTGTTTCACCGCTCACACACATACGGATTTTTGATTTTATCTCTTTCTGGTTTTCTGCATAAAAAAAGCCGCAGTAATGGAATTCCGCCTTAAAGGCGGAATTCCATTACTGCGGCTTTTTTTTATGCAGAAAACCAGAAAGAGATAAAATCAAAAATCCGTATGTGTGTGAGCGGTGAAACAGTAAAATTTTGTATACTTAAATTTGTTGTTGTTGTTGCGTTTTGGTTGCCATAAATATAAATAAAAAATACAAAATGAAGTATTTTTTATGGCAACCAAAATGAAAAATACTCCCCACTCTCAGCAAATTTTAGTTTAGTAATATTTTTATGGTGAGCACTTGGCTCAGACGTTTTATATGTTTGGTGGAGTGTGATATAAATCGCGTTTTCATGATAAATTTATATTAATGTTCACATTAAAATATTTTATAATTTTTAACTTTTATTATTTACTCTGTATTACATAATTTTAATGCATGCGATATTATTTAGGTTATGTTATAAATGCGGTGCAAATATTCCCCTAACTTTTTTTTATAGTAAAGCGTTTTTATAGTTTTTAATTATTGAAAGGAAATAATTAAAAAACATAATAAAATGATGCCTACAAATAATATTTAGAATTTTTAGTAATTTGGAGATAGATGTAAAATTAATTGAACAATAATTTTCACCTTTTAACTAATTTATTGGTTATAATTTCGTAGTTGTCAAATATTCCCCTTAAAATTTCGCTATAAAATAAAAATTATCTGTCTTTGTCTGATTTTTGATTTTATCTCTTTCTGTTTTTCTGCAAAAAAAAAAGCCGCAGTAATGGAATTCCGCCTTAATACATCGCAGTCGCTCCCGCAAGTATGAATATATACCTGCGAGAGAGAGTGCGATGTATTCGTGTCGCACTATTTTCCTCAAGTATAATGGTACTATTCCACTAGGAAACAGACAAATTTTACAAAAATTTTGCAGAAAACATGACAAAGACAAGAACTAAAATTTCCATTAGCGCGACTGAGATAAAACATTTTTATTTTATGGTATAAAAAGTTGGGGAAATTTTGACATCATCGAAAACTAACCTATAAAGTATTTAAAAGATATAAAAAATCTTTATTTTTCATGTTTGACAATAATTTTATATCCCAAAAATTACTAAAAAAAATTATTATTATTTTTTCGATGAAAAAACATATGCATTTTAATTATTTTGAATAATTTACGAAACTATCGAAAAATTGGTTTACTATAAATCATGTGAGGGGAAATTTTTGACAAGTTCATATTAACCTAAAAAAATCATTCAGCAGCCATAAAAAAATCAAACAAAAATCGAAGTGTCAGATTTTTTAACCCAAAAAAATATAGTAAAAGTCAGTTCAGTCTTATATTTGTATCAAAATACTTGTATAAAACTGTGTATCGATTATTGAAACCGGATAATAACAGCAGTGATGTGGAAGTGGATGATTTGGATTGTGGAGAAAAGGATAATACGATTACATTAATCATTTGAGTGCTATCGAACGGACATTGAAATTTTGATAATGTTGAATGATGCCGATCTTATACAATTTGTGCTCAGCTAACCGATCAATTTCTATTTGACTGTTTCTGAATACATGTAGAATGGAAAATAACAGAATCATTCCGACTGTGTAAGCAAATGTACCAAATTGGTATTTTACATTTTTACTTTCAGTGCGAGAACAATTAAAAGATTTAACGAAACAGTTCGATAAATTAGAAAATGATTGCAAAATGTTGGGCAAATTGTCGGAGAGGTACACAATTGAATGAGGATAAATGTAAGTACATACCTCCAATATGTCGGTGATTCAGTGAAATGATGTTTTATGTTATCTATATTTTTATAGTGATTGTGAAGGCAACAAACGGGCCACGATATGTTGTTGGATGTCGACGTCAGACAAGACAAAATTGAAGGCTGGAACTAAGGTAGCTTTAGATATAAAGTGCTCGTTTAATAAGTGAAGTGTTTAATTACACTCGTGATCATCAACCGTGCATTATATTACTGGATGAAATGAAATTGATGCAATTGGAAATCGTTGTTTTTCCGAAGCTACATCAGTCGATCGTAAAATTCAACGTACTCTAATGGAATTGTTTAATCAAATGGATGGTTTCGATTTGTTGGATTAGGTTAAAATGATCATGGCTACAAACCGTCCGGATACGCTAGATCCGGCATTATTACGTCCCGGACGGTTAGATCGTAAAATAAATGTAAGTACATACCTCCAATATGTCAGGGATTCAGTGAAACGATATTTTATGTTACTTATATTTTTATAGTTATTGTGAAAACAACAAATTGGCCACGATATGTTGTTGGATATCGACGTCAGTTAGACAAGGCAAAATTGAAGGCTGGAACTAGGGTAGCTTTAGATATGAAGTGCTCGGTTAATAAGTAAAATGTTTAACTACGCTCGTGATCATCAGCCGTGCATTATATTAATGGATGAAATGGAATTAATGCAATTGGAGGTTGTCGTTTTTCGGAAGGTACATCAGCCGATCGTAAAATTCAACCGTACTCTAATGGAATTGCTTAATCAAATGGTTTCGATTTTCGATTCGTCGGATTAGGTTAAAATGATTATGGCTACAAACCGTCCAGATACGCTAGATCCGGCATTATTACGTCCCGGACGTTTAGATCGTAAAATCGAAATTCTGCTTCCTAATGAACAGGCACGTTCGGAAATTTTAAAAATGCATGAAATTTAATATGAAACCATTGTTAAATGGTCGGATAGTTATTTAACAAATGTTTCGAATGGCGGTTTATGAATACAAGTAAGTCTGTCAATAAAAAAATGGTAAAGTTTTTAACTAACAACAATTTCGTTTTACTTTAGATTACTATATGTTGGCGTTCAAGCCATCTTTCAGGAAAACATTGTGGTTTAATCTCACTCGTTTTGGCCAAAATTAATTTTCGTCTCCAATCTCGATGCTGTTAATTTCGGTGAGTACAATGCTGAAATAGATTTGTTTGGGTTTTGCCTAACTAGCATTTCCAGAGACTCATTCATTTAAGTGGAGTGGTAGCAGTTCACAAGGCAGATGTGGTGGTATGCAACGAGGCCCACGACGATTTCAACCTATTCAAGATTTTACCCGCGAAGATATTGAGGTTGGGCCACCATTATCGATCAAACAAATTTGATCGATTACGATATTTGGATGAATATTGGATACGAACATTTTCTCGTTGAGCTTCCATTGGCCGGATTCATCTTATCGAAATTGGCCGGTAAGCATTCGGATTTTGATAGACATCAACTGACATCACTGGATCCCGCATGGGATGTATCAGAATTAGGTTTATATTTTACTGTTGTCTGCCGTGTGTCTGTGGTGATTTAGGAATAACGCGAGTTGAAGAGCTGCGACAAAACGCTTCTAATATAATGGTCAACTCATCCAATCACATTGAATATATCCAATTAATGGTTGACTTTATATTTGACTTTAAATAAACAAATTCAAATAAATTTTAATAAATAAATTTTAATTTTAATGATAAATTTTAATAAAATATTTCTCATCTGAAAATCCTGTGTTTTTAATATTTTGTGTATGCAATATGATACCTAGGTAGGGAGTTTTTTTATAGTCGAAGGAACTATTTTGGCCTAGTTACCTAGTTCAGCAGTCGGTATTATTTTTAAATTTTGAATTAAAAATTTTTTAATAGAAATATAACCTAAAAAAATTAAATGCAAAGTGAAATTTCAAGAAGGCGAAAAAATATTATTTAAAATGTAGTGTGAATTCCTCCAATATTTTTTTCAATTTTTTCCAAAAAAAAAAAAATTTTATTGTGTCGACACACCAAGCACAAAAAATTTATGTTTCTACCATAAAAAAATCAAAAAAATAAAAGTTTGCTGAGAGTAGGGATTTTTTTTCATTTTGGTTGCCATAAAAAATACTTTATTTGATATTTTTTATTTATAATTATGGCAACAAACTCAACAAGAACAAAACATTTTAGAAAAAAAAATACTGGTGTACGGGTCACACACAGAGAGAATCTATATTTTTATCTCGTTCTAGTTTTCTGCAAAATAAAACGCTGTGTAGTGGATGGTACTATTCCACTAGGAAACAGACAAATTTTACAAAAATTTTGCAGAAAACATGACAAAGACAAGAACTAAAATTTCCATTAGCGCGACTGAGATAAAACATTTTTATTTTATGGTATAAAAAGTTGGGGAAATTTTGACATCATCGAAAACTAACCTATAAATTATTTAAAAGATATAAAAAATCTTTATTTTTGATGTTTGACAATAATTTTATATCCCAAAAATAACTAAAAAAATTATTATTATTTTTTCGATGAAAAAACATATGCATTTTAATTATTTTGAATAATTTACGAAACTATCGAAAAATTGGTTTACTATAAATCATGTGAGGGGAAATTTTTGACAAGTTCATATTAACCTAAAAAAATCATTCAGCAGCCGAAAACAAATCAAACAAAAATCGAAGTGTCAGATTTTTTAACCCAAAAAAATATAGTAAAAGTCAGTTCAGTCTTATATTTATTTGTATCAAAACACTTGTATAAAACTGTGTATCGATCATTGAAACCGGATAATAACAGCAGTGATGTGGAAGTGGATGATTTGGATTCTTTAGAAAACGATAATACGATTACATTAATCATTTGAGTGCTATTCTATCGAACTGACATTGAAATTTTGATAATGTTGAATGATGCCGATCTTATACAATTTGTGCTCAGCTATACCAATCAATTTCTATTTGAATGTTCATGAATACATGTAGAAGGGAAAATAGCAGAATCATTCCGACTGTAAGCAAATGTACCAAATTGGTATTTTATATAAATTAAAAATTATATGGTATTGTATGGTATTTTATATGTTTAGTTTTAGTGAGAGAGCAATTAAAAGATTTAACGAAACAGTTCGATAAATTAGAAAACGGTTTAAAAGCGTTGCAAAGTGTTGGGCAAATTGTCTGGGAGGTACTCAAACAATTGAATGAGAATAAATGTAAGTACATACATATATATGTACGTCCAATATATCAGTGATTCAGTGAAACGATATTTTATGATTATATTTTTATAGTTATTGTGAAGGCAACAAACGTGTCACGATATGTTGTTGGATGTTGACGTAAGTTAGACAAGACAAAATTGAAGCTGGAACTAGGGTAGCTCTTGATATGAAGTACTCGTTTAATAAGTGAAATGTTTAACTACGCTCGCGATCATCAACCGTACATTACATTAATGAATGAAATGAAATTGATACAATTGGAGGTCATCGTTTTTCGGAAGGTACATTAGCCGATCGTGAAATTGCACGTACTCTAATGGAATTGCTTAATCAAATGGATGGTTTCGATTCGTTGGGTTAGGTTTAAATGCTTTTGGCTATAAACTGTCCGGATACGCTAGATCCGGCATTATTACGTCCCGGACGGTTAGATCGAAAAATAAATGTAAGTACATACCTCCAATATGTCAGTGATTCAGTGAAACGATATTTTATGTTATCTATATTTTTATAGTTATTGTGGAGATAACAAACGGGCCACGATTTGTTGTTGGATATCGACGTCAGTTAGACAAGACAAAATTGAAGGCTGGAACTAGGGTAGCTCTAGATATAAAGTGCTCGGTTAATAAGTAAAATGTTTAACTAAGCTCGTGATCATCAGTCGTGCATTATATTAATGGATGAAATGAAATTTATGCAATTGGAGGTCGTCGTTTTTCGGATTGTACATCAGCCGATCGTGAAATTCAACGTACTCTAATGGAATTGCTTAATCAAATGGATGGTTTCGATTCGTTGGATTAGGTTAAAATGATTATGGCTACAAACCGTCCGGATACGCTAGATCCGGCATTATTACGTCCCGGACGTTTAGATCGTAAAATCGAAATTCTGCTTCCTAATGAACAGGCACGTTCGGAAATTTTAAAATTGCATGCCCAACCTATCGCCAAATATGGTGAAATTTATTAAGAAACCATTGTTAAATGGTCGGATAGTTATTTAAGATATGTTTCGAATGGCGGTTTATGAATAGAAGTAAGTCTTTCAATAAAGAAATGGTAAAGTTTTTAACTAACAACAATTTCGTTTTACTTTAGATTACTATATGTTGGCGTTCAAGCCATCTTTCATCAAAACATTATGGTTTAATCTCACTCGTTTTGGCCAAAATTAATTTTCGTCTCCAATCTCGATGCTGCTAATTTCGTTGAGTACAACGCCGAAATAGATTTGTTTGGGTTTTGCCTAACTAGCATTTCCAGAGACTCATTCATTTAACTGTGGTGGTAGCAGTTCACAAGGCAGATGTGGTGGTATGCAACGGGGCCCCGACGATTTCAACGTATTCAAGATTTTACCCGCGAAGATATTGAGATTGGGCCACCATTATCGATCAAACAAATTCGATCGATTACGATATTTGGACGAATATTTGCCGGGTTCATCCTATCGAAATTGGCCGCTAAGCATTCGGATTTCGATAGACATCAACTGGCATCACTGGAACCCGTATTGCATAGACATTTACTATTTCAAATCACATGAGGACGATGTATCAATTAGGTTTATATTTTACTGTTGTCTGACTGTGTGTCTGGTGACTTAGGAATAACGCGAGTTGAAGAGCTGCGACAAAACGGTTCTAATATAATGGTCAACTCATCCAATCGCATTGAATATATCCAATTAATGGTCGACTTTATATTAAATAAACAAATTCAAATAAATTTTAATTTTAATGATAAATTTTAATAAAATATTTCTCATCTGAAAATCCTGTTTTTAATATTTTGTGCACGCACAAAAGGTAGGTGTTTTTTTATAGTCGAAGGAACTATTTTGGCCTAGTTACCTAGTTCAGCAGTCGGTATTATTTTTAAATTTTGAATTAACAATTTTTTAATAGAAATATAACCTAAAAAAATTAAATGCAAAGTGAAATTTCAAGAAGGCGAAAAAATATTATTTAAAATGTAATGTGAATTCCTCCAATATTTTTTTCAATTTTTTCCAAAAAAAACTAAATTTTTATTGTGTCGACACACCAAGCACAAAAAATTTATGTTTCTACCATAAACAAATCAAAATAATAAAAGTTTGCTGAGAGTGGGGGAATTTTTTTCATTTTGGTTGCCATAAAAAATACTTTGTTTGATATTTTTTATTTATAATTATGGCAACCAAATCAACAACAACAAAACATTAAAAAAAAAAAAAAAAATCTGATGTACGGGTCATACACAGAGAGAATCTATATTTTTATCTCGTTCTAGTTTTCTGCAAAATAAAACGATGTTGTAGTGGAATAGGCCCAGAATAGACCTATAAATGCACAGTGAATGAATAACGGAATATTCCATTACAATGAGAATAGAAAATATATTTCTTGTTTTTTATTCAATGCAAGATGAAAATAATCACTAAAATTTTACGTTCTATTCAGTATGCGAAACGATCAGTAGTAACAATTATTTGTTTGTTCGATCAGTAAAGAAAGAATAATATATTTTGTAAAGCGAATTTTAGAACACTGGTTTAAATTATATAGAGAAATCATGAGTTTAAAAAAAATATTACAATATCACCTCATCTGGAGCGCGACAAACAACATTTAATACTTTCAATTTATTTAAATATAAGCAAAACCAAACACAATCATATTCTATAAGCCGGACTATGCTCGGCTATACACGCAGAAATGCAGAATCTACTTAAATATAAGTCCTGCTAACTCCACACATATGAAATAAACAATAACTAACTAAAGATGTATTGGTAATCTTTTTCTATGGTAATTTTTTTTAAATAACTAAGTATACATGTGTTGGTGCAGAAACAAACAAAAAATGGGGAAAAAATCTAATTTACATTGGATTGTTAGTGTAACCAACACATTCTTTGGTAGTTATATTTAAATACGTATCTGTCAATGAGAGTTAGAGCAGGACGTATATTTAAGTAGATTATGAGTAATGTCATGTTTTTAACTCCTATTTGATAGTATTGGTGTAAATTTTTAACTTGTATTTGCTAATATTGATGTACGGCCAATAGAAATCGAATATGACACATTTGATAGATTTTTCGTTTATGTTTATACCAGAATCTACTTAAATTTATACAAACTACAAAAAACAAAATAGATTTAATAGATCAAATATATGTAGCCACGTCTCATTCATGCAGAAAAAAACTAAAACAATAATGAAAAATAGAAGTTAAAAAACAAAATTCTTTTCTATTGTTATTATTTTTGCCGTCGACAATTAGCGAAATACATTAAATAAAACACATAGGAATTATTATTTATTTAATTTAAATATATTAATTTCGGATTTTAAGTTGCTCATATAATTTGTGATACTTGTGTTTTATTTAAAAATGTTACTAAAAAATATTTTCGGGTTGAAGGGATGACATGAAAGACTTTTGACATGATTTACGATTTAGTAGCGCAATTTCTCTTCAATTACTTTCAAAAATAATTCCGAAGACGTACAATATTATATATGGTAATTATGTATACATAATTAATTTGTTTGTGTTTTAGATGGCCACAATTGAATCAGAGTGGATATATGTTGCTGATTAATTTCAAACCTTATGGCAGTTTAACAATTTTCTGGGTGCAATGGATGACAAACACATTCTAATAAATAAGCCAATAGCCAATAGATTCTTTATATTATAACCATAAGGGTTCTTTTAGTGTTGTATTGTTTTCGATTGTCAATGCAAATTATGAATTTTTGTATCTCCATTCGGGGTAAATGGAAATGTATCTGACTGTGGAATTCTGAAATATACTGAATTTTAAAAAAGGCTAACATCGGATGCAGTAAATTACCAGAGCCTTCTTTACTACCCGTTAAAACCACATTAGTACCTTATGTTTTCCTATTAATAACTAAATTAATGAAACCGTTCCCCCAAAAAAATCTCAACAAGGAAAAGCGTATATTTAATTACAATCTCTTCGGCGCTGTGCGCCTCGTTTACAGCACTGTTGCGAATTTAAGGAAAACCAACAATAATTTGGATATTTTTAAAATATTTATTTTTTAAAGTAAAGAAAAAGCCATATGGAAACTTTTCGGGGACAAACCCAGCTTCCATTGGGCATAAAATCCTTTATAAAGATAAATAAAATAAATTATAAAATTAACAAAAACAATTAATTTATAAATTCAAAAAATAATAAAAACAGTACAAATTTCATTTAAATAGAAACTTAATCTACAAAATATAATATTTCAAATGTCTATCACAGTCCTTCAGCTCGGTTCCGGCTCAGTCCATTGGTTGTAGTTCGGTGGAATAACATGAAAAAAAAGAAAAATATGGTTAGCAAATCTTAAGAATTAATACGAATATATTTATTTATTTAAAAGTAAGTATTTTACGATTCGTGATATCGTTCAAGGCATGGGGCTTATCGTTCACTTTACATAATTATTTAGCAAAATATTTGCAAAACACTTGGAAATATTAAAATATTTTCTAAAAGTTGATGATCCACACTGGCATTCATATTCTAAATCGATTACAGACTCTATAGTTAAATGGATTAATATTCCTTTTTGGTTCTTAGTTTCCAAAAATTTTACCTTTAACTCGGAAGTTCGTAAAATTTCTTGGAATATCGCAGACATGTGGAAGAGAATATAATTTACTTCATCTGATGCAATGGTAAGTCCTCCACGCTGTAGGTAATTAAAATAATGGGAGTTAGTTATTGCTCATTTTTCATTCAGAAATAAATGTTGACATGACTTGCAATTCTGAACCTTGGACTGACTGTGTGCTGCGTAACCAGTAACATACAGTTAAGCGTCTTCGTCTATTTCAACATTTTGAAGATAAAGGTCACTGTCCAAAATTATGTTGAATTCGGATAGATCCATGTCTTCGTATAACGAATTTTCATTAGCCGGTTGCATCAGATTTTTGTAATCTTTTTTATTATGCGCAAAAATGTTGTGTATCCTAATTTTTTTCTCGCACTGTACGACTTCTCTGTAGGATACTCGATAACTGCAACCAGCTAATGATCGGTATAATCGAAATCTTCCTTCTAAATCGTCTGTTTGTAATTTCCCAATAAGAAAATAATCTAATTTACAGTGGGACAATCATAGTTTTAGTGGTTAGTTTGAGAGCATTGGCGGTACTAGTAGTTAACTTACCACTATTACTATAACGTCAACCCACTCTAAAAAATTTACCAAAAAACATAATTATCGTCAGTAATTGATTTAATCGGGAAAGAAGAATCATTTCTTTTAAAAACACCTTTCAATGTTCGTTTTGTATTGACAATATTCCACCATTTCTTAATTATCACACAGAAGTTGGCTGTTTCTTTCATTTGATCGTATTCATATAACGCAGCAATTGTAGAATCGTGGAATAAATTATCAACTAAACTGACATTTTGTTGCTCTAAACTTTTGGATACAGTTTTGTGGTCTAATTCATATGGCTTTGAAATTAGTGTTTAGAGATTTTTTGAATCATCGTATAATTTGTAAAAATGTGTATACGAAGCCTGTTTAATCGAATAATCTTCGAAGTCAGGACAACAAAATGTTTGATTAATATTATTTAAATTAAGCCAGTTGTTACGTATATTTTTAAATAAATGAACCGAATCGTACTGACAAAATATGTTAATACTTGGTAAATCGGGATTAATAAAAAATTATTTTTTCCACAAAATCTCGTGAACATATTTTGGTTTATCCGATTGTTATCGGTAATGGTTACCAACACTGTAAATCCAAGTCTTTGAACAAATTCTAGAATTAGATAATTCTCATCATTGTACAATGAATTGGAATCGGGCGAAATGTGGAGATGAGATGAAATGAATTTGAAATAACTAGTGTGATTTTTTTTAAACATTATATGTTACCGCTGAATGAGCGTATATGAGGAAGGCAAATACAATGGTCTCTACAATCGTATCGTGGTCTCGCAATATTTAAAAGTTGGACCTGATTGATAAGAATATCTAGTTTGTCGAAATTGGGGAAATCTTCATCGACCTCACGGGTCTTTACTAGATAGTGCAATGCACGATTTAGTAAATACTCGCGATTTTCGGCAATTTCACTAGATTCATCACGGAACTTAGACAATAAATAAGAAATTTGAGACCATTTTGATATTTTCATATTTCCCGGCAATATAACTAAATCCGCAAAACCTATTTCGGTATTTTGAACAATGATCTTCACGTAAAGATTATTCGAGATACAAATTTGTGTCGAAATATTACTCCCACGTCGTCAGAACTTTGCATTTTGTAGAAGACTACCTTTTCAGAATTTTGAAATATTTGATAATTTGAAATGTTTAATCTTTCCCCGAATTCATTTAAAAATATTTAAAAATTACCAATATGACCTGGTAAATTTTTTCGTTCATTTTGTTCAACCTGTTGAAAACCTGTCAAAATGAAGGAGAGCAACTGGGTTAAAGTAAACGGAAGATTTATTTTACTGCGATACCACGCAGCAATGATTAGGCATTATTAACCAATTAATAAGCTTTACTTAAAACTAATGTTAAAACTAAATTATACTAACTAGGGGTACCAAATCACTTAGGTGCTACTAAAACGGGCCTTATATTCTAATCTCACAGTTTAAACTAATTCTAACTAAAAAGATCACAGTTAAAATATCGCACTAAGATTTAGAGTGGGTTTAAAATGACTAGAATTAAAGTGATTGTCGGGCTTTTATATCAAATATAATTCCGATTATTGCTGATATCATAAAACCATAAAAACCTTACAACTAAATTATTAATTTCAAATTTAACAAATCACTTACCCCGAGTTGCGAAATCGATCAAACTGGAAATGTTTTACCGACGGCTTACATCAGCGAGAGTTATCCTGTTAAAAGCAAATTAATAATATTGTTATTTCAAATTATTTATGTATGAAAATTATTAATAAATGTATATTTTGTTAATGATTAAAAATCATTTAATAGAATATTAATTTGATTACCTTTAATTAAATTGTAATAATTTGATTTAATTTCCCTTTCTCGTACTAAAAATACGCAACGCTTCGCACACCAAAAATCGAAAGGTTACTTCCTTTTCCTTTTGTTTTATCGCGATCACAATGCACTTTTTAATTATATAATAACAAACAAGGCACACCCACTGGTTTTTGTTCTTTATTTTTCCCTTCAAACATTTTTTTACGGAAATATATTTCCGCGCACATGCACATCATCGAGTATATAACGAATAAAATTGCATATTCGTATACGCACAATACAATTAAATAGAAGTGAAAAAGTTACATGTGTGTCGCTACAATACGGCTTATAGAATATGATTATGTTTGGTTTTGATATAAGTCCTGCTAACTCCACACATATGAAATAAACAATAACTAACTAACGATGTATTGGTAATTTTTTTTTATAGTAAATTTTTTTGAAATAACTAAGTATAAATGTGTTGGTGCAGAAACAAACAAAAAATGAAAAAAAATCAAATTTACATAGGATTTTTAGTGTAACCAACACAATCTTCGATATTTGTTTTATATAGGTATCTGTCAATGAGAGATAGAGCAAAATCTACTTAAATATAAGTCCTGCTCTAACGCTCATTGACAGATACCTATATAAAAAAAACTACTGAAGAGTGTGTTGGATAAACTAACAATGCAATGTAAATTAGAATTTTTTTTTTCATTTTTGTTCGTTTCTGCACCTACACATTTATACTTAGTTTTAAAAAAAAATTCCTATGGCAAAAAAAATTACCAATACATCTTTAGTTAGTTATTGTTTATTTCATATGTGTGGAGTTAGCAGGACTTATATTTAAGTAGATTTTGGTTAGAGCACTCTTTTTAGTATTCTATAGATGTTGTTTTTTTTTTGTTTTTATTTTATTTTTGGAATGAAATTTAGTTTTGTCGGTTTTTTATAAACCAGTATGTGCAGACTTCTTGAAATGAAAATAAATTACAGTTGATAATTGTATGAGGAATTTCATTCGACTTAAGACTGTTAAAAACAACATATTGTTTAAACATGGTAACAAATATTTAATATATTTCAACGTACCTAATATTGAATTATTGATTTATGAACTTAATGACGATCTACTCGCGAACAGCTTCTTTTGAAAAGTTAAAATTTATTATTTAGATATGAAATTATGGGTGTCTCAATTTATGTTTCCACAGTCTAAGAGTTGATTGCAATTTTTTTTCTGAAATCCACTAACATTAATAATAAAATCATCTGGAATCAAAAAATTAATTATTTTGTATCGGCTGCGTACTAAGCTCAATTTTTTGCGAAGTAAATCATATTTTTTAAGTATAAAGGCAAATTGCCTTCTACTAAACGACAAATCAATGTCGATAGTTGGTCGATTGAATGTCGTTGCGTTAGAAGATCAGCTAGTATGACTACAGAGTTACTAATCAGCTGTCACTGAACATTTTAACGGGTACAGCAATAACGAAGAATCACTAATAAGACTACTCTAACAGACCTACGTATAATGTTGAAATTTGAAGGTGTGGGATGGGCCGAGAAGAACGGAGGACGATTGTACAGATGGCAAAATCCCCTGTTGGGATGTAATAGCTAGCGAAAGAAGAGAAGAGTAGAGATTCAACATTTACTAATAATATATGAGCTGGCTTTCTATGCAGAGTTTGATATTGAATCTGTAATACATAATTTTTTGTGTAATTAGTTCTCAGATATTCTTATTTATTGAATTAAGTTCTGTTGTCACGTCAAGGCTTACACTTAACAGAGTAGGCTTAATAATACCAAGAAAAATAAAATAAACTTTATTTTCAATGTTAAGTTTAATTAAAACTAAAAACATAATAATTGCTTAAATTAAATTGAAATTCATAAATATTTTTTCAATCTCCTTCGGTTTCATTTTCCTCGTCTCCAAATCAATACCGTCATCATCTAGTTCGCGGGTTACTACTGCGTTTAATGAGATACACGGCATTTTTCTAATAAATTAATCGAATTGGAATATTCATATCCACTAAGGTTAGACGACTTTAAATTTTGGAAACAAATTAGTTTGAGGTTTCTACATAATCGAAAGGCCGAAGGACTTTTTTTATAGCTGACTATTTGTGCAAATCATTGAAATATTATTTTCAATCGGATCTTCATCTAAATGGGATAATATTAGAAAATGCTGTTCAGGATCCCTACAAACGTAATACCATAAATTTAGCACGCCAATATTGGTTTATTGAAGGCCTGAAAACAATATGGAAAAGTCATCTTCCCTTCAGATTTCCAAAACTATATTTGTTGTGACGCATTTTTCAAATTATCAAAAATGTCTACTTGCTCTTCGGAAATTGCATTTTTATCTGGATTGGATGCAGACCTGCTAACATTATTTAGATTATAAAAAACTAATTGAGCCATCCAATAAATTTAGCTGTTGAAATAGAAAGCAGTATTTTTTTCAGCTTCAATGAAAAAATCATTAGCGATTGCTGCAAAAATACCCATAGATACCCCTTTGCTGAATACTTGGGTAGCCAATTTAACGGACAATTTTTGAAAAGCATTTGTCTTTATATGCTCCTTCGTCAATTTATAAAAAACTTTAATTGTGCCCTCATCAAAATCGAATATTCTTTCTAAAATCTTCCAAGAAACTCTACAGAATTGCGGTTAAATATCTGTGTGAATTAATCTGTTTCTAATACTTTTGATCAAGTGTGGCACATCATACGAGTATAGAAGAAATATATCTTTTTCATTAAAGACAAAATAAGGCTTTGAAATCGAAACACCTAAAATAGTATAAGCATTTTTGTTGTTACTACCTTCGTTACAATTTACGACACATCCATCAAAACCCAAAAGTGTTATTTCTGAAATACACTAACAAATAATTTTATGCAAATCTTTCCCACTGACATTTCCAATATAGATGCCTAAAGATGGTTTCCAGTTGCTATTTAAATCAAGAAGCATGAGGAAAAAAGCATAAGTTGCAATATCATCTTTTCCATCTAGATGCCCGTGATCCAAAAATTAATATATATTATGTCTTCCGAATTCTAATTTCGGTAGCCAGCCAATAGCCATTTGATCGAAAAGTAAAATACATGTTTTGTTCATTTTGGAAAGTCGAGCGCTTTTAATTCGGAGCAAATCAATTACACTCTTCATTTGTCCCGGTGAAAATGGAATATTGCAATACCTCCTGCGAATGGTTGATACTGATTGCAATACAAATTCCAACTCAAGAAGGTATTTGTAAAGCACAGGAGATTTATAATAGAATTTTAGAAACAGATCTCGCTCTTCGTTTTGACATTGAGATTTAGGTTTATGGCGAAACTGGATCATTTTTTCTGCTGAATATTTCATTTATTTTTTCGGTAACCATATTTTCTAATGGCTCCAATTTCTTTTTTTAGAGATAGAAATATAAAGCGCGGAATTTTAGAACAAGGAGAATTTATTAAAACCCTTTTGAAACATAATGCAATTGAGCAAAATGTTCGTATTTAATTTCTTGATTTTCATTATTACTGTTAAAGGAAATATTCCGTAGCCGGTATGAATAAACATTTAAATTTGGTCCGGGCATATGTAAAATAGTCTTCAATAAACGGCGAAACTTTTTGCATATTTGTCTTATTCTCATCTGGGCTACTTCGAAGATCTTGCAAACAGGTTTCTTAGCAAAACTTAACATTCACTGTCCATATTGCTAAGGTCACACGCACAAATATTGGGATAGGAATAGGATACACATTTTTATTTAACATTTTTTTGGAACACGGATATCAGTATCGTAAAAATGATTCTCACAAAATTTTATTGGCGATTTTGAAATGTCTGCAATTGTTTTAAGACTTTTGTTGCCAGAATGTTTAATCCAAACATTTCTTCTTCTCTTATCATTTGGCAAATTAAAATACGACAAAAACTACCACTTCTAGAAATATTTAAACAGCCTTCGTAAACACAAGGATAGGAAGACATAATTACATGAACAGAAAAGTTTTTAAATAAAATACTTTATTTATTTATACTTTAAATACTTTAATTTAATTCTTATGTCACACAAATTTATTTCAATCCTACAATAGCTCGAATGTAACTGAATGCATAAAAATTAATCTACCAATAAAAGAAAAACATAAAAACACAAGAAGAATGCACACACACACACATATATTTAGAGATATTTACGATTTTATAATTGCAAAAGCGATATTTTACACACGAACGCGAATAACTATCCTAGTCAAACGAAATTACTGTTATGAATGAGTACGGTGGTACACTGATACATATGCAATACAAATGATAATGTAATAAAGTAAAATATAAAAAATGTTAAATCGCATATGGAGCGGTATCTATTGAGGTAATATTGTACCTTCAAATAATTCCACTATTTATTATAAACACAATGGTTGTATGTACTCGTATCTACATATCACGCTTGTCTTTTTATTTCATTTTTATGGATTTAAACACTAAATAATAATTTTAACACTATGCGCCGTTGGCACTTGGCGAAACACATTAACACTTAATAAACACATTAAAACACTTATTTATTATTTCGCACTTTTGTGCGAAATAATAAACAAGTGTTTTAATGTGTTTATTAAGTGAAACTAAATAATAATATGAATTATTAATTTTGGTCAAGATTAGTAATGGCTACCAGGGAACTTGGCGTGCATGGATTGTTGGAAACCAGAGGTATACTATTTGTAACCGGTGCCAATTAAATTGTTTCGAAAATTTTAACGAACCTTCGTAATACGAGTAACACTCGAAAATCACCTGGTACTCGAAACAAGCGAGCCGTTACATCTATATAAACAAACAAAATATTTATTTATGAAATTCTATGCGTTCATATTGGAAATACTGGAAGGCAGAAAGACAAAATACCGAGCAACGTCAAACAACAAAGTTAAAGTAGTGTTGGCTAAACACTTATTTCCCCTACAAATTTATAGATTTTATTTAGCGCACATCGGCGGGCCTTTAAAATTACAATTCTGTTTATGTAAGAAACATGTATTTACTACATACTTCTTGATAAAAACAGAATATTTTTACCCAAACTGAAGTCATAGAAACAATATCTTATGTAACTCGGGATATTTTAAAATTTCTTATGTTTTATATTTTATAAGTTCTTTATAATGTTTTAATGTTCATGTAGAATATATGTTTCATAAGGCAAATAGAAAATGTTTAAATGTTTAGTGTTTGATGACATCCAATGGGAGGGAGTTTAAAATATAATATTTTATGATTAACGGCTAATAGTTTGATTTTGATATGAATTTTATAATGTTTAATCTCTGTTTTATGTTGCGAATTTGTGCGATGAGATTGCTCAGTTTCTGTATGTTAGTAATACTTGTGTTAAATTATTATATTATCCTTATAGAATTAACCGATTTAACTCGATTAGTTATAAGTTACGTTAATCTTTCCTTAACTCAATAATCACTATATATCAGGTCAGGGATCGGCTATGCACCTCAGTCAGGCTAGATTAACGGGATAATGTAGATACCTTATATTGGTGTCTGCCTTTGAATGTGGTGGTACCGTTTGAATCCCGATAGGAGCAGGAAAAAAGGGATTTTACATCATCTGATTAAGATCGATGATGTAAATGAGGACAACCGCATAAGAACAATCTAATATAGACAGTACATCGACGAAGTTGTTTTTGGGCATCATACCTTAACTGTGGTACCGTGCATCGGAATAAGTAGAAAAGAACCCAAAACTGTTCAAATGATCTATTTTTCATTATTACCTTGATTATTTACAGTCAATAAATCATTATGCATGCTGCCCTAGGCTAGCCCTTCCCGGTGTCCCAATCTACATAGTCACGTTCTCCTTAAATGGATATTGAACCCCGATTCATCCAGGAAATATTTCTCCATGTTTAATGCTATAGAAAATTATTTTCTAAAATTAAATTGTTAAACAATAAATTTTGTGGGTCTTTCCTTGCTTTAATTTTATTATTTGTGATTTCCTATAATTTTACCGTTAAAATGAAATCTGTAAACTTTGAATTACATTTTAAATAGGATGAGGCTGTACGCAAGGGTATATAATGTGAATACATGTATAATGTTTGCTAAAAGATCGTTATAATATTATTGTTATTAATACCGAAAATGAAATCAAAGGAAAAATTAATTATTTCAATTATACAATTAATCAATTAACAGAGAACGAAGTTTCTTAAAGAATGATATTTCAAGGCTTTAACAAGAGGCCATCGGTGGTTATATTAGATGTAGCAAACTTTCTTCGCATTCGGGTAAAATAATGCTGATGCTTTTCGAGAAGTCTAGCAATGATCATAACATAAAAGGTGTTTTTTTAGAGCTTCACATCTTTAAGTTGGCAACACTGTTTTGTTTGACAACCGATTTGACAGCTAACATTTGCTTTGTCATTAGTTTGATTTGCCATTTCATAATGAATAGACTCACGCCAGAGCAACGCTTGCAAATTATTGAATTTTTTTTATCAAAATAATGGTTCTGTTCGTCAAACTCATCGTGCATTACGTCTATTTAACGGTCGTCATAATCGTCCATCAGAGAGGATAATTTCGGTTAACTATGTATCGCTTTCGCACCACGTATACTCCAAATGATAATACGCATCCAGTGTGCGTACCGAACAAGCGATAGACCCTATACAACATCGAGGAAGACCCAAATCAATCAATTCGACGTCGTTCTCAGCAACTGGAGATGTGTCCATTCACTTTATGGAAGATTTTATCTTAGGACCTTAGTTGTTACGTGTTTACAAAATTCAACTTGTGTGGAATTAAAGCCATCAGACCATCGCACACAAAATGCTGAAGCACAAATTGATATTGATGTTGATTTTTCAAACAACATTTTGTTCAGCGATGAAGCTCGCTTTTGGTTGAATGGGTGCCTTAATAAACAGAATTGTCGGATTTGGAGTCAAGATAATCCACAAGCCTTTGCCGAAACACCATTACATCCAGATAAAATCACTGTTTAGTACGCTTTATGAGCCGGCGGAATCATTGGTTCATATGTCTTCAAAAACGATGATGGGCGGAATGTTACAGTCAACGGTGAACGGTATAGATACACGATTTCTGACTTTTTTGGACGCCAATTGACTGCCATAAATCTTACTGATATGTGGTTCCAACTGCACGGTGCCACATGCCACACAGCGCGGGATACAATTAATTTACTCAAAGAAACAATTGATGAAAGACAAATTTCACGTAATGATCCTGTTAATTGGCCAACGAGATCGTGTGATCTAACTCCATTAGGTTATTTTCTTTGGAGATATGTTAAGTCACTTGTCTACACCGATAAACCAATGACGATTGAACAGTTGGAACACAACATTCGGCGAGTTATTAGCAGAATAGAGCCGCAATTGCTGCGAAGAATGATCGAAAATTGGACCCCCAGATTACGCCATATTTAAGCATTAATATGGCATAAAATTATCTAATCAATAAAGCTAGTTCCTTCGATATTCAAAATGTTTTTCTTTGTTCTATTTTAATTTAAAATAATGAACCTCTAAAAAAACACCCTTTAAATTATTTAATATCTGCGAACGCTATATGCCAGATGAATATATATACACTAAGCCGTGTGTACATTTTGAGACATCATTGGATGTCACACGAACGAAATAGAAATCGCCGTTGATCGTGATTGTAAGAGATTAATTTACAGACCATTATACAGTATTCGTATACACATATTGGATTGACAAATGAGACCTACTTAGTGCTCGACGACGTACCAGAATCGAACCTGAATTGTGTTTTTTATTTATTTATAACTAGAACGTTCATTAAATTAATTGGTATATTCTCATAATTAAGTAAAATATTTTGTAAATCCCAAATTGTTAGATTAGTTGCAGCGATTGACACGTTCTATTAGGTCACCATCGGATGTGGTATCTGAATCGTATACATAACGTATTATATTTTCATCCACTGTTTTGAAAAATCTAGAATCTTCCCACCGTTTGACACGACATCTATCGAAATCGGATAACGCATTTGTTCATAATTCTTGTTCATTTTCAAATAAGAATTATGAACAATGGATGATGAATGTGTAAATTGTAAAGAGCTAGCTTAGTGAGCGATGGAGAGTAATGGGGGGAATGACAGATAAAGATTTATGTATTTTTAACTATCATTTGGTATAAATTGAATTTCGGCATAGATTGTTCTTGCGTTAAAATGTGGAACGTATCCCCGATTTCGTTATAATCGAGTTTTTAATTACGTACTCCAGTATCAGAGCAAATTCAAGAAGTCATGTTTAAAACTCGAATTTGAAATGCATTTTAATTTAGTATCCGCGAATTTGAACTTTCCGCGATTGAGATTATTTTCAATTCAATTATTTCAAATTCCCAGATAACACTTAAACCGGCACATTTTGAATTGCATGTGGAATAATATGAACTAATTTGGACATATTCCTTCCACTTCCTTGCGGTCTTGCTTTGATTTGATTTTATGTATTAAAGAAAATAATAACAAAAATTAGAATGCTGAGAGAAGTTTGATGATAAGAAGAAAATTTCACGAGATCGGTGTCTCGAACTGCTTATCAACATGCGGTCCGCTTCGATGTTAAACAAAAAATATAGAATATCATCAAAATTTTAGAAATTGAAAACTAAGAAAACACTATAATTGAATTATACTGCTCATGTTTTTAAATTTTATAAAACTAAATTAAAAATAGAAAAGCAAATCATAGCAGACGAGCAAATAAATGTTAAATTAGAGGGTATGAAAATAATGTAAAAATTAAAAATAAATTTAAATTGTGTAATAGGTTGTAGACAGGGATATATTAAATATGATCTTTAAATTTATATGTGCCAGTAAAGAATTGGTAATATGGGGCAAATACTCATAGGACTACCAGCAAGCAAAATCGGAAAGCACTTTTTATATGGAAAAACGGAAACAGAAAACACCATTTGAGTCGTATTTTACATAGTTCCCGCAACAATTGCTAAGATGGTCAAAACAATAAACTCTGCAAATCAAAAGAGAATTTTTCTTCTTCATTTTTTTCATCTAAAAAGTGGTTTGTGATTGCTAACTTGCTAAGTGATGGACTATTTACCCCTATGTCTCATAATTATTTTTTTATTGATTTGATGTTGTGTAATGGTCATTGAAATTTTTTGTTATTGTATTAAAACACTGTAACCAGCTTCTGTTTTCTAATTTTGATAAACTTATTTTATATTTCGCCCCATTGGCATCTTCAGAAAGTTATCAATTTTAATATTTACATAAAAACTAAACTGAATATAATTTACAATAATAAATAAATATTAAATTAAAAACAATCACACGATTCGTCAATTATTTAAAATTCATTTTACACGTACAAATTAAAAATTTATTTATAAAGTTGCACATGCATCTTTCAATATTTTCTTTGCTAGATGGGAAATCGTGAATTATTATGAGAATAATAATTTAGAAGTCATTCACGATTACCCATCTAGCAAAGAAAATATTGAATATGTGAAAATTTATATATACATTTTTAATTTAATGAGGCGAAATATAAAATAAATTTATCAAAATTAAAAAACAGAAGCTGAATACAGTGTTTTAACACAAAAACAGAAAAATTCAATTATTTGTTTACTAAACAATAAAATAACCAACGTCAATAAAACAAAATAACAAACCGAAATAAAATTATAGATAAATAAAATTAAATTTTGCTTACCGTCTAACGGATTTATTAATCCAGCGCTATTCCAATCAAATTGGACAGCTGGGACATCAGTTCCACCAACATTTTGAAGTTTAATAGATAAATCATTAATATTAACAGCATTCGTGTTAGATGTTGTTGGTTTCAATGGTTCCAATGGACTAAACCCTAAATTTGCAGCAAATCTTGGTACTGAAATATTCCATTTGGAACCAAGCAACTGAAAAATGAATGTTCAAGAAAAACTTAATAATATTGTATTTTACAATTAATTTGTGAAATTCTAATTACTATTTAATAATATATGAAAAATTACACATTTTAGTAGTTGCTCAGTATATTAATGAGTCAGCTAAAAAGTCCTTGGCCTAATAAATAAAATACTTTTTTGGGGTAAATATAAATTTGTTCCTCAACTTTGCCAGCTTCATAGTGACACTATGTTCTTTCCCAACTTTTCTATACCTTTTTTATAGAATGATTTGTCTAAGCTTTCAACATACAGCTGTTTGAGCTATAATTTTCTCATTTGACCCAAATTGCTTCCCCTGCAGCATAATTTAGAGATTTGCGAGCAAATAATAATCGGTGGGAGTTAGATCTAGAGAATAGACGGGGAAGTAATTTGAACTTTAAGTCGTACAATTTAGTCATGGTTACTTTGACTGGTGGCACGGTGTATTATCTTGATTAGTGGTAGGGAATTTATTTTCACCATATGGGAAACATAGTTATGGGTCGATTTCTCTTAAATTATTCCTGTAATCGTTTCAATAATGAATGGATGTGTAACTTTCCGACCGACTGTCTCGTCGCATTGATCGGCTTCGCCATTTATTTCCATTTAGCTAACTACCGTTTGAATTCAACAATTTCGCGCACAATATAATTTCAGCTTGACTATTATACAATTTTTGGTTTGTGGATTGGCGTCCCCTGGAAAAAAATTTAACTCGACCTTTTTAATTAGCAGGAGAACAATATAGAAATTGTTTACCAAATAATGATTTGATTGGCTGAATTCTTCTAAACTTAATTCTTAATAAACTTTGACTGGACAATTTACGAGTAGATATATGTTAATATAAATTTGGCTTAAACTCCGGCTCATACGTATGATAAAAATGCCGAATTTTTCATTCCATTTACAAGACATACAAACCTTTTTCATACAAAAGAGTTCAAAAAAATTTAAAATGTGAGAATTTGTATTCGTATGTACGAACCAGAATTGAATATGCATATTTATATTCAAATATAGAAAAACTTTCCGCTTACATGTACATTTAAGAAGAAAAGAAAATAATTAAAATATCATACTTATATGAAATTACTTACAATATTTCTTGAATCAATGCCTAGTGATTTAACCAACATCTGATAAGAATTTGAATTACTCCACTGATAACTTAATGCGCTAGTTGAATCAAAATCTAATAGATTTACAAGCGATGTGTTTTTTTCTATTTTGTTGTATTCCGTAATATCAAATTGTATATTTTCATCAAACTGTTCCAGAACTGGAAACATATATTTTAGGGTGGAATTTAAACGCGAACGTTCTAGTATTGGTTTTTGGTACAGTATTATCTCAGAAAGTTTCGATTGAGCAAAATCCCCAAAACCATCGTCGTCGTCATCATTGATATTATTGATACTAATTATTTCTTTTTCCGTATTTTGTATTTCATCTTCAAAGCGCTTATGATTTTGTGTGTCACTATTTAGACTAATATTAGTTTTCTTACTTGTTACTGATGGAATTGTAAAATCTTGGAAATCATCAAAATCGTCTTCATTAATATCATTAAGGTGTGATATTTGTTTACTGATTTGCAAGGAAATAAATTGTTCGTCCACTTCATTAGTGGATCTAATAAATTCTAAATCTTTGAAATTTGCTTCGAACTGTGGTTCAAAAGAAGATTCATATGGATTCGAAATTGGTAATGGCGGGAATGGTTCCTCAAATGTTTCTAATTTATTTAAATTAATAAAATGGTTATCGTTTTCTGTCTTGTCGTTTTCTTTCAATATTTGATACACTTTAGGTTCTAAATCATCTTGTTTCAATGTTGCGGCAGTTAAAATTGGGGAATTACCACTCGATAATGGAACTGGATCTAATTTCAACGATAACACACTGCCATCATCACTAATGTTTGTAACACGTGCAGAACTACTATTATTGTTATTATTTGCGTCAAATTCTTCATCTGTGTAATCTGGGTCTTGGTTCGACAACATTAACGATGGAGGATCTTGATTTAATTTGGAATCATTGAATACGTTATCACTGTCATCTAATCTAAAAATTAAATAACGAGGATCCTTACTTATATCACTCATACTTCCAACTTCGAAATTATCGCACAGATCAACAACCTCCGGGTTATAATAATTATTATCATTATTACTTTCTAACGATTTATCATATATATTTTCTGTGTCATTTAAAATAATTTTGTTACTATCTAGATCTGTTGAATGTTCATCTATTTTATTTAGTAATTCATTTGGTACTATTGAGCCTACGATATTCTCTGGTAATGTACTACAAGGACGATCTATTCCAGAAGTTGAATCAGGGGTTTTTGATAAAGCACGTGGTGTTGACGGCAGTGATGATGTATCTGTAAATTAATAAAATAAAATTGATTTTAAAACTATTAGTAATCACTGAGCAATAAATAATGTAAATAAATATAATTATAATTTAGAGTGCAATTCCTATAATCTTTGTATTGATTTGCTGTTTCAAGCGATTTATTTTAAGCATAATACCTCATGTGACCAACATTTTTCTTCTGCAAAATGAAAGAGATATAACATGGACTTTTTGCACATGAGAGACAAGAAAATAAATATGTACATCCAAACAAAATTTTGCAGATTTTTATGACACATTCCAGTGCTATAGATTGGCAAGCGTACACATAAAAATTGACAGCTCGGTGTAAAACTTCCTTTTCATTTGATAAATAGTTAATTTAAGTGGTTATGGGTTTTCATTAAGTTAAAATAGTTTTATAGTGGTGTAAGAACAATTTTATAGTATTAAAAAGGTGGTGGACGCAAATATATAGTGTTTTAAGTGGATTATTGTTTGGTGGCAACAGCAACAAGTGTTTGTTTATATTTAAGCGGTGCGATTTTAGACAGTAAGTAAAGTCAGGTGTGGGCAAAAGGAGGACTTTAGCTCTTAAAAGGGGCGATGTTTAAAAGCCCAAATAGATTCGCACCGTTGAGCATGTTGGGAAATAATACCCAACCCTCCAAAAGGAAAAAGATCAAGAAATGCGAATAAAGAGATTAGGATTCGATGGCGGTGCAGATATAATCGATTGCAATGGAGTGAATGAAAAATATCTAATAATCAAGCACGAGCAGGAGGGACAAAACCTGTCAAATTTGTCACCTTTTGGAATACAAAAAGCGCTAGATATGATAACCAAAGGTATCATTAAAACGCAACGCTCGAGAGCTGGAGAACTGCTGGTTCTGACAAAAAATCAGGCAGCGACGGATGAATTACTGAAGGCAACATCTCTGGGGCAATTGGCCAAAATAAAAGTGACGGATCACCCCATATTAAACAGTTCCAAAGGTATCATTTTCGGCCACGACCTAAACAGTTTAACTGAGGAGGATATCAAAGAAGGGCTTAAGGACCAGGCATCATAGAGGTATATAAAATAAAGAAATGGGTGGAAAACAAATTAGCGGATACAGCAGCAATTATCCTGACTTTTAATTCACCAGTATTACAAGAATATATGAGGGCAGGCTTTATACAACTAAGCATTCGATTGTATAATCCAGATCCGAGAAGTCGAAATAGTGAAAATTAAAACTGTAGATAGATTAACATTTCCCGGGGCGAAAGCCAAATATTTTCGATTATATGCAAACACCACACCAGGTAACCAGACAACATATGCAGATACACTAAAAACCACCTTTAACCCACCCAACACACCACAAAAGCCGCAAAACAAAGAAAACCATCTAGAACAAAACCACAATCATATCAAAAAACTATTTCAACTTCAAGGCAACAACAGACACAATTAAACCAACCACAACAACAAAAAGATCAAGTACAACAACAACAAAACCAACAACAGCCGCAACAACCAAAACAATTACTAGAAACGAACGAACTACAACAAATACAGCAAGTACAACAACAACAAGAAAGATTACAACAACAACCGCAATCAAATCAACAAACAACTTGTAATACAGCAATGGGCATAGAGACGATAAAAAAATGAAGCATGGGTTTCAATGAGACATTCTAATTTAACTCCAAAAGAATTAACATTATTTGGAAATAACCATGTAAGTATGATAGATGATGAATGAAGGAAGGAGGAGAGAGAACGCATTTGCGTTTATAAATGCCCTATCCTTTCTTCATTTCTTTGAATGGCAGAGCGAATGATGAGATCCAATGAATGCGTGAAAATTGGTCAGATAAATATTCGCAGTATATATGCCAATGGCGATATGTTGCGGAATTATCTGACCAATAACGATGTGAATGCGATGATTTTGTGTGAAACTTGGGAGCGTGAGGATAAGACGTTTCGGGTGAAAGGATACAATTATCTGTCCAGACCGAGGGCTGATGGCTTCGGCAGAGTGGCGATATTGGCACGTGCCAATATCAACCTGGTCCTTTGTGACATACTGCGTTTCGAGCACATTGAACTCATCGCAGCCAAAACTCGGAATCTGGACAGAAACTTGTTATTTGTTAGTATCTATGCAACTCCAGTGTTGTCTACGTCTGACAGAGAGAGAAGCCAACGAGATTTTCAAATTTTGTTTGAATGGGTGGAAGGCAAAAGTAACATGATTCTTCACCAACTTGAGGATGAAATAGAGAGAATGAATGAAATGTGTACTATAAATGTCAGAGGGAATGAATACAAGGTGAATGGTTGGTGGAACAATGAAATCCAATATTGGTATGAAAGGAAACGGATAGCATTGAGAGTTCAATAGGTGTATATGTCATGAATGCAGAATAAATTATGGAAGGATGAATGCAAAATTGAAAAAGACTATCCGTAGAGCGAAAAGGAAAAGTTGGCGAGACTATGTGTCCAAACTGACACATAGAACCACAACTAAGGATGTATGGGATAAATTTAATAGAGTGAGAGGATATAAAGCGCAAGGCAGAAATGCAGTGTTAGATGACAGAAAGAATGGAGGTGTCTTTTTACAAATGATTACAGACTTACGTAACAATTTGAGCGATAGGTATGAAGTTTTGTTACCTGGTAATGAAAATGAATTTATGAACGATATGTGTAAGGAACGATAAGTGTTTGAATGGGAAGAGTTCCGAGGGGTTTTAGAAATATCCAAATCTACTACCCCCGGAACTAACAGAGTGAGTTATAAAACGATTGGTAGATTAGAATTCGAAGCCAAGGCGGCCTTGCTTCGAATTCTCAATCAAGTATGGATGAGTATTCAGATACCGGAAAATGGAAGGAAAGCAGAGTGGTACCTATTCCTAAAAGGGATCGGGATAGGAATCTGGCAACAAATTAAAGGGGAATATGTATGTTGAATGTATTTGTTAAAATTGTGAATGGTATGATGAAAGGTCGTATAGATAAATTTGTGAATGAGGGAAATTTGTTGCCGGAAACCACCTTTGTTCGTCACAACCACTCTGCTAATGAATGTGTAGAAAAGTTTGTGTGGGAAGTACAAAAGGAAAATAAGTATGTTGTGGCGGTATTTTTGGATATAGAAAGAGCATATGATTACGTGGTTTCAGGGAAACTTCATCAGATCCTTATGGACTTGGGGTTTTCTTAGAAAATTTGCAAATGGGTGTATGAGTTCATGAATGAGAGAAAGTTAGTTTTATGTGGTAGAGGGTATAAGTTGGAAGGAGCGGTGACTATGGGCCTCCTTCAAGGCAATAAAATCTCACCGACTCCATTCAACCTGTACACGAGCTCGATACATAGGTGTAACTCCTCGGGCAGTCATTTTGCAATTTGCAGATGACTTTGTCCTGATGGGCAAGGGGAGTACCATCGAGGAGGCCTTGAGTCGGGCTCAAGAATGTGTGAATCAGGTAACCGAATGTTTGAGTGAATTGATTTTGAGGGTAAATTCGAGTAAATGTTGTAGTATAGCTTTTAGAACGAATCGGATGGTTAATGTGCGAATATATAATGAGAGAATTGAGTGTGTGAAATTGACTAGGTATTTGGGAATCTGGATCGACAGAAGAATGAGTTTCAAAGTGCATATGGAAAATATGGCCGATAATTGCAAGAGTAGATTGAACGTGATTAAAAGAGTGAGCAAACCGAAATGAAGAGCTCATCCGGGTGTGACTGATATGTTACGAAAGGCGCTAGTGTCAACTAAAATTGTGTATAGAATGAGTATATATGGTGATGGGTCCAACGTTGGGCTTAAAAAGTTGATGCTTGTGCTAGAGTGGTATTGGGAGCGATCAATTCGACACCAATACACACTCTGTGGTCTGAATTGGGTGATTCGCCTCTTAATTATAAGAGGGAATGGATCACCGTGCAAGAGACCGTGCGAATGTTAACTAAGGACTCAATCCTCTTAGGAGGAATCTAATAGTGCGGTTGAAGTTTGGTGATACAACAAAAGCAATGGTGAATGAGTTATCGGTTAAGAGTGAATTTTGCAAAATGCGAATGAATTATGTTGCACATGTGGAAGTGTATACAGATGCAAGTGTAAATGATGTAGGTGTGAGAATTTATATTCCTTCAATGAGGAAAGAGAAAATGGTAAGAGTACATGACAGTATCTGTATAATGAATGCAGAATTGATAGGGATAATGGAAGGAATAAAGCTGGCAATGACACAAGGAAGAAGGAGAATAGTGTTATCCTCTGACTCCCGGAGTGGGTTGGAAATAATTAGTAAGGATGGGGGAACTCATGGCAATGTGTATGTGGAAATGGTGATGAAAAAGCTGATATGCTTGCTTACGGGGTTGTTTGATTGAGGATGTAAATGAATATGAAATCATGGATGCCAGAAACGTACTTCGCATGTTTCAGGTGAATCTGTGGAGAAAATGGGAGAGAAAGTTTGTTGAAAAATGGCAGGTGAAAGGTAAGAAGTACTTTGAGTAGGTTAGGTCTTCTTTGAGGCAACCGTTCTTTAAGGTGGTCAAAGGAGATACTAGAATATTACGAACTATGGAACGAGTGAGATTGAATCATGGAAATTGGAAAGAATGTTTGAAGAAATGCAATTTGGTTATATGTGAATTATGTGAAAGCTGTTTGGTTGTGGAGAACATCGAACATTTGATTCTGAAATGTTCTGCATTTAACCAGAGCAGACAAATGTTCGATGTTCTATTGAGTGCAAGAAGTTTGACTGAATTATTACGAATGGGAATGAACGTATATAAGAATATGTATGAATTTATTAGAACAAATCAGATAGAAGTGTGAAAGGGGATCGATGTGTGCTAGGTGTGTGAAAAGAAATTAAAATTAAATTATGATTGTAAAAAATGTAAAAATTAAATTTGTAAATTTTGAAACGGGACATATGGCACCAAATTTTTGGAGCTAGTGCCAAATAAAAAAAAGGGCTTTTTGAGCCACAACTATAAAAATGAAAATATTACCATGAAATATATTCGATCCGAGTATTTGCATAAGAAAACAATTTTCTACATGTAAATGGGACATAATACGAAAACGAAAAATAGGTCAATTGAATTTCGATTAAATTGCCAAATTTCGATTAAATTGCCGGATATTTTTAACAGAAATTGCTGAAAAGTTGTAGTAATCCACTTTCATTATAAATGTGGGATAATTTTTAAAATAACTTAAACTTTTCAGTACAAAACTAAGACCCGTTATATGATCAACTTAGTGGTAATTTTTTTTTTTTATAAAAAAGAAAGTATTAATTGTCCATTGGTAGTCTTTTGAAGTTCAATTAATACTCCTCTTTTTATTCACACACACACCATTCACACAATTACAGTATACCACATGCACATTGCAAGCTCCATGTCAACCAGTACACTGACACGATCGGTGGGTCGGTGCTAAATTCTGCACTCCAACAGAGAGTCTTAGTTGTGTGTATTAACATCACCGATCTTAATCGATGACGAAAATTTACTTTGCATCCAGCCTGATTCGAACCTAGTACCTCCCGGTCCAAGTGCCGAGCTTTAACTATTGCACCACTTGTTCGGTTATTTAATTCATTACCATTAAGTTAGCTACTTTAGTTTTACAAATTTTACTTACATGAAAAAAGTAATATTTCACTATTCATTTTTGACTGTCGACGAGATGACGAAAGCCATTGCCACCTTTACTACAGGCCTCTGAGCTAACATGACGACGAAACGCTAAGTCGACGGTTCACCATATATTATCAAAGTGGCAGATACATTTTAAAAAAGCAAACTACACCACAAAACATATTTTTAGTTATAACTATAGTGAGAACCAGTCAAAACTGAAAACTTAACTTTATAAAAAATAAGAATGAAAAAAATGACATTTCAGTGTTGTTACCCATGGAAACTTATTTTCTACTCAAATTTTGGATATCACCTAAAACAGCGAAATTTCCCGCCCAAGAATAAGAAAAACTTAAAAAATTGTACCGAAAATCTGATTTTCATTAAATAAAAAGGCGGAAAATTTTTTAATTGTTCAATTAGTCACTAAATTAATATATACAGTTGTTTGAATAATGTATAATCATCTTTCAATTACATATGATAAAATTATTAAATTTATGAAACCTAACCTAAAAAATAGATTCAATTGTGCGCGGTGATTAAAAAATTTAAAATTAAATATTAAACGTGGCTATTCCATTATTAATTGTTTGTTATAATAAATTAATCAAAAGACATAAAAATCTAATCATACTTTATTCATAAAAGTTGTAGATCAACATCGCGCTCATGTTGGTATTACATAAGAATTAATTATAAGTTGTGCATGCTCTACAGGGTGGCTGAGACCAAATGTTACTGACTTCACTCTGCTGTCATTTGTGTAGTTGTCATTTTCGCGCGTCAATTTTTTGACAGATTGAAGCTTGGTTAGTTGTTTACATGTGGTCAACAAATAATTGTTCTAAATTAATATCTTCATAAAAAAATCGTAATGGAATTCAAACGTAATAGTGTAATTGCACTGTATTTGGGTGGAAATTCACAAACAGCAATAGTTCGTCAGCTCCAGCATTTGAATGTGAATAAAATGTTTGTGTATCGAACCATAACTCGATACAACGGAACTGGTAGCATCGCTAAACGCAACAGAGGCGGTCCTAAAAAGACTGCAACATCAAAAGAAATGATACGAAATGTGAAGAAACGAATCCAACGAAATCCTCGTCAAAGTGCCAATCAATTAGCCGCACGTCTACATGTTTCACGATACAGCATTCAAACCATATTGAAAAATGAACTACACTTGAAGCCCTACAAGATACAAAAAGTTCAAGATCTTACGGAGGCACAAAAAAAAGTTAGGCTTGAAAGAACACGAGCATTGAAGGCCTTGGCCAAACGTGATGAGATTCCAAAAATTGTCTTTTCTGATGAGAAAATTTTCACCATTCAACAGTATGTAAATAAACAAAATGATGGTGTTTGGTTAGAGCATAAGTCCAACGATAACTTGGACACAAGAGTTGCTATGCGCAAGCAATCACCAGCTTATGTTATGGTTTGGCCTGCAGTGACTGCAGATGTACACATTCCTCTGGTTTTCATCGAACATGGAGTCAAGATAAACCAAGAGGTGTACCGCCAAAAGATCCTAAACGATGCTTTGTTACCTTGGGCACGTAAACACTTTGGTACGAACCGTTGAACATTCCAACAGGACTCGGCACCGTCACACAAAGCTCGAGCGACACAGCAATTTTTACAAAATTGCGTTCCGCGGCTGTTTTCGTCGAAAGAATGGCCACCATATTCACCTGACTTGCAGAGTAAGGTGTCCACTAAAAAATACGAAAGTGTTGATGCATTGAAGTCAGCTCTTGTTCGAGAATGGAATAAAATTCCACAAGCTCACGTTCGGTCAGCATGCAATGCTTTCTATGGAAGACTGAATCAAATAATCAGAGCCAAAGGAGGTCATATCGAGCAATAACATGTTTTTCATAAAATGTGATATGTTTTCAACATATTCCACGAAATTTCAATAAAAAATAATCAAAATTAAAAAAATTACAGCGTTTTCATTTGGTAACACTTGGTCTCAGCCACCCTGTAGAATATAAATAAAAAAAGAATGACAATTTATATCGTTAAAATTATTATTTTTTCTTTTAAGCTTTGACTTTCGACTGGTTGGCTCTTTATTTTTGAGCGAAAATTTGAACGAAGAATCGTTAAATTTCTTAAGTAAAAAATAAATGTACATGTGCAACAACACTGAAATGCCATTTATCGCATTCTTATTCTTTTATTAACAATCGCTTTTTTAAATCAGCAACCAAAAAAACCTCACATGCATCTGGAGATTTCCTGAAATTTAATTCTAAATTAATACTTTGCGGCTTCCTAAACGAAATTGATTTATTGATTCTGAACGTTTTTACACAGGATCTCTCGGATGATGTCGGCCGGCCCACTGTTCACTCTTTTTACACATAACAAAACCGAGGGATTTATTTATTTATTTAAAGAAATCTATTTTGTGATTTACATGTATGATTTCAGATCATTTAGTTTACAACAAAAATTATATTACAACAAAAATAAAATTAAAAATTTAAACAAAAGACGTAAAACAAAAAAAAATATAAATCAAATTTAGGTTTAACAATTAAAAATTTAAAACATAATTCTTCAGAATATTTTTGAAGTTGTCCTTAGATAAATTAAAGTCATATAGGTCGTCGATGATGTTGAATTATTTAGACAATCTATTAATGGGGTTGTTTTTTCCATAGTTTGTGAAATGAATGGTATTCTTCAAGCATGTATATTTTATAATTCGTGCATATTCTTGAGTACGGAGGTAGCCGAGCCACACTTTCATGGAATGGTAAATTGTGGTCGTAATCCCAGTCACTTTACTTTAAAAAGAAAATCAGAAACTTCTTTTGAATGCTTTCAATTCTTTTAATGTGCACATCATAGTATGGGTTCCAGACCGATACTGCGTATTCCAGTTGAGATAGAACATAAGCGAAATAGAGTGAGCATAAGGTTTGAATATCTTTAAATTCGCAATACAATTTTCAATATGCCTGATTTTTCATTTCTAAATAAATAAAGCGAGTTTCGATCACACCACTCACTTAATCTATCGATGTACTTCTTGAAGATATGATATATAAATTCGGTGGAACAGAATTGGCCGGTTACAGACATCTAGATATAGCCGATAGTTAGTAACACAATGACAACACAGTTCTAATCTACATACTCAGCAATTAATATTCCATCTCCTTCATGACTGACACTACCTTTCATATAAAGTTGGATATGAATTTCCTGAAATTTATTTTGTTTAATTTTATTCACTTCAACTATTATTCTTATTAGGGCTATGCGATATTCACTTGCTCATATGTTACACAAATGAAGTACGAAGAGATGTATGGATGACGAGTTTCAGGTAGCCAATCAAACTTCATAACTAGTCATATGGCAAAAAAGATGGGATTTAAAACGAATGGGATGAATAGCATTGAAATTACTAGAATTGACAGTGTCAACAAAAGTAAATGAACTAATTTCAACCGAAATAAAATCATTATACAAAAATTATAAATTTAATTTAAATCGCCTTGTAATCAGTAAAATAGCAAACAATTTACCTCAAACCAGTTTTTGTATTAATCGATGGTATATTCCCTCTAAAATTAGCAGATCCACAATTTAATGAATCACGACAAATTGATATTTTAATCGGTGTAGAATTCTTTCCAATCATTTTATTACCCAACAAAATTGTATTGGAACAGCAATTGTCCATTATAGAACAAAGTATATTTGGGTGGTTGATCTTTGGCAAAGCAAATTCTTTAGCCAAAAACTACATTACGCGCGTCATTTTGGTTCAACAGGAAGTACAATTTCACCTCTTATAACAAGATTTTGGGAAATTGAAAATATACCAACACAACGATTTTTGTCTGGTGAAGAAAATGTGTGTGGACAACATTTTAAGCCAACGCATTACAGAAATACTGAAGGCCGATATAATATTTTTTTACCTCTACGCAAATCAGTTTCGTGAAGAAAATCAAACCAAATGGCAGTTAAACGATTTTTCAACCTCGAACTCAAATTGGAAAATAACCCGGAAATAAAAATTGAATACATATCCTTCATGAAAGAATACCTTTCATTGCGCCATATGAAACAGGTCAATGATTTTGAGCAAGATGATAAAGAAAGTTATTACATTCCGCATCATGCGATTTTGCATCCCGATAGCTCGGCAGAGTTCAAACGGAAATTCAAACCAGATTACAACGTATTATATTTATATGGCGTGACAATTCACAAGAACCTTTAAAAGCATTCGAATTAACTACAGTTACATATGGTACTGCGTCAGCCCCATTTTTGGCAACGCAATCTATTAAACAATTAGCTTTAGATGAAGGTTTAAAATTTCCACTTGCTTCGCAAGCATTAATCACTGATACTTATGTCGATGATATAGTAATAGGTGCAGACACACTATCCGATGCATTTCAACTCCAATCACAACTTTGTAAATTAACTAAAATGGTTGTTTTCAGTTCCACAAATAGTGTACAAACGATATCAATTTGTTGAAATAAATTCCAGAAAGCATCGTAAAATCATTAAAATTAACGAATTTAGTAAAGATAAATATATTAAAGCACTTGGTCTATTTTGGCAACCAAATAAGGACTATTTTATAAAGAGTGATCCAATAGGAAGTACTTTTCCAATTGGGATTCGTGCGTCACAACTGTCATGTTCATATGACATTTGTGTCCAGTTTTCATTGACATTTCACCATGAATACACTTACGCGAGAACAATGTTTACAAATTCTGGAAGTTTATTTCAAAAATCATTGTTCAGTGAAAAATTGTTTTCGTGCTCTTCGACCATTTCATGGTGTTCATAATCGTCCAACTGAACGCACTATTCGCGAAACAGTCAATAAATTTCGAACCGCTTTTTCATTATTGGATATTCATCAACCGACTAGAGTGCGTAGAATTCGATCTTTTGTGAATATTGCTGCTGTAGCTGAAAGTGTACGTGAAGACCGCAATCAATCAATCCGACCGCAATCGTCGCCGTTCTTAAGCTCTGGGCCTCTCGTATGACACATTTTTTATTGCCAAAACTTCAAGATATTTGTGTAGCTGACTTGTGGTTTCAACAGGATGGTGCAACGTGCCACACAGCAGGCCAAACCATCGATTTATTGAAAAAAAAAATTAATGAGAACATCATATCAAGAAACGGACCCGTGAATTGGCCTTCAAGATCTTGTTATCTAACGCCGTTAGATTACTTTTTATGGGGGTATCTGAAATCTCTTGTTTATATTAGAAGCGAACATAACACGCCTAATTACCGAAATATCGGCCGATATGTCGCGGACATTTTTTTTTTAAAGAAAGTATTAATTGTCCAGTGGATTTAATGTTCTTTGAAGGTCAATTAATACACTCCTTTTCATTCACGCACACACCACCCATTCACACTATTACAGTATACCACCTGCGCATTGCAAGCTCCATGTCAACATGAGCGGTGGGTCGGCGCTGACTTCTGCACTGCAACAGAGGGTCTTAGTTGTGTTTATTAACATCACCGATCGTAATCTCTGGTGGGATTCGAACCCAGTACCTCCCGGTCCAAGTGCCGAAGCTTTAACCACTGCACCACTCGTCCGGTATTTAAAAGATAATTCAACGATAACTTTACATTGGATTGCAACACCTTATAAACAAAACACATTAATTTTACTTACCGTGATGTTTCATCACAGTAGAATCCTGCAGACATTCTTTCTCGAGAAATAATGACACAACAACTCTGTGAACTGGAATTATGATAGAAAGGTCCACACATCCTGCAAGCAAGGGAAAAGGTCCACACATCCTGCATTCAAGGGAAATAATCATTAAGACCAACAATTTGATCATTGATGAATCTCTAGTAGATCCTCAATTAAAACCAGAAAAACCTATTATTAATAATAATAAATAACAATTCTACACAATTCACAATTTTTGAACAGTTTAGTTCATATACAAAATTAATTCGCATTACAGCTTATTGTTTGCGATTTAAGAACAACTTGTCAACGAATTCTACCCAATCATGGAGATTTTGAGAATTAACAGTTCTGGAACTTGAAGCAACTCTAACATATTTAGTTAAGAGTATCCAGAATTGTTCATTCAATTTAGAGATAAAAAGATTATCATTAGAAAAAGAGTTACCAATCAATAATCAGGTAAAATCTCTTAATCCATTTTTGGATAAGAACAACATATTATGAGTTGGAGGTCGTTTAAAAAACGTCAACATTGATCATGATTCAAACCATCAAATATTGTTACCGGAAAATCATGATTTTTTAAAATTGATTTTTGAATCTGAACATAAAACTCGACGAATAATTCGACGAAGATGTTGACCATAACTGGTAAAAGCACTGCAAAAAATATAAGAAATTGTATCATTTATGCGCGTACCAAACCTACAATTATTAAACAAATTATGGGTGATCTACCAGCTAAACAAGTGACACAAACCAAGCCATTTTTTAACACGGGAGTGGATTATTGTGGTCCATTTTATATACGGAACAAATTCCATCGAAAGTAATAACCTTATAAAGTGTATGTTGCATCCTTTGTATGTTTTTCAACCAAGTCCATACATTTAGACATGGTTTAAAACGTTTTATATCACGTCGTGGAGTGGTAGCCAATATCTGGTCAGACAACACAAGTACTTTCAATGGTGCAAATCGAGAATTAAAGGAGTTGTTTCAAAGATTAATTTCGCAAAACGAATAAGAAAAAAGTATGTCTGCACGAATTGCACGAATGAACAAATAAATTGGCATTATCCCCAACCGTGGGGGGTAACCACGGTTATTAAAGATACGATATAAACTTTAGAAGAGTTTACAACTGTTATTATTCAAATAAAAGGAATACTTAATTCTCTACCATTAACATGTTTTTCTGATGATCTTTATGATCCAGAACCCCAAATCATTTTTAATAGGAGGTTCTCACATGACAATTTACGAACCTCAACTGTCATTTATACCAGATAATCATTTAATAAAGTGGCAATTAATTACAAAACTAGTAGAATCATTTTGGAAACGATACTCAATTAAATATTTGCACACTATACAAACCAGAGTAAAATGGAAACAAGAAAGTTCAAATATTAAAATTGATGATATTGTAATGCTTGTCGATGAACACCTTCCATTACTCAAATGGCCATTGGGTAGAGTTATTTCGGCAATTCCAGGAAAAGACAATAGGGTGCGAGTAGTTGAAGTAAAAACGAAGGGAGGAATTTTCAAACGTGCCACTTCTAAAATAGTTAAACTTCCCATTAATTGAATAGTTATCATAATATGTTAAGTTACTTTTCACTTAAGTATTTTAATGTGTTGTTGAAAGTACGAGCTTTCAAGAGGCGCGGCATGTTTGAATAATATTTTATATAAGTTTGTTATTTGTTAAAAATATTTAAAATGAGTTCGTTATTGTGCGAACTTCAGTTTATTGAATGTTAATAGAAAAACGGGTTAAACAGCAAGCTAAGAAATGTTCCTATAAAAAATGTACGTGTGTTTTTTCATTATTATAATAAAAAAAAATTGTGCAAGAAGTTGCAAAACATGTGTACAACAAAAAAAATATAAATTTAATTTAATTGAAAATAAATTAAAAGTAAAATTAAATTAATAATTTTAAAGAACAGTTTTATACAGTAGAAATTTTGTAAAACGACCACCTTGCGTACCAAAGGAAAAATGGTCGTTTTGAGAGGTGGACGTATTAGGGAAAAAATACAAAGAAATTCAAAAATATAACAACTATGTATTTATTTTATTTCACAACAAACGATACATTTATCACAAAAATAAATTATAAAGAAATTATAATTTCAGGAACAAGTGTCTATTCATACTTAACTAAATTTAATTAAACTAAAATATTATTAATAAATTTTTATATTATTTTGGCGTGAAATAATCAATTAACATTGTTTGTTTCGATGATCTGGCCTTGTGCTGAATGATTTCGTTTCCCAGTAATCGCTCGCAATCATAAAAATGAGTAATTAACTCACTATTTCCTAAATTCAACGACAATCGTTTTAAACCAGCTACAACTTCTTATATAAAAGCTTGTTATATAGTAACATTGGCTGAAGCTCCGCATCGTCGGATTCCTCGTTTTCCCCGTCTTAATTAAAATTTGTCACGTTTGAATTTAACAACTCGGTTTCCCACTCGTTATTATCCCAAGGTGGAGATACATCATCCAAGTCAATATTGGTATCAAAGTCGAGTTCTAAATTGACAAGGTTTGCTAAAGATATTATGTCATTTTGAATATCCACATTTTCAGAAATGTTTATGTCAGTGTTAGAACTTGGCAGTATAAATCCACATTTCGAAAAACACTTCAATGGCTATCGGGGAGACATTTACCCGAATTACACTAGTCGAGTCGATTCTCGTTTCAAGTGACTATAAAAATTTGCTATTTGTATGAAAAATTAGCGAGTTGCTATGCCAATGAGTGACTTGAGATGAAAGAAACAATTAAAAACTATCATTTCGACTTGTGTGAAATTTTGAAGTGACTAGAAAAAACAACATTGTCGTTTGAAGTACTACTCGTAGCATTTGCAGGCAGAAATAATAATTTGATAGTTTTGAGCTATAAGCCGGGCTGCATTGCGCAAGACTAATATAATTTCCCTTTCCCTTTGATTATTTGTTTAACAAATTTTTAACCACTCATCAAAAATAACACGGGTCATCCAAGCTGTTTATTGGAGTGCCATTCCACTCCTAAATTATTCATATTCATATTTTTAAAACATATTGCCCTTTTAGACTTGTATTGATTACAAGAGCTCGCTCTTTTTGTCTAATCGCATTTGCACACATTATGGTAATTCTTTGTTTACATTTTTAGAGCCATGTGCATTGGTCCCTTTTGCTAGGAGATTTTGTTGGCAATGCTCGATAAAAAAGTTTCGTCGAGGTTATAAATATTATTGGATTTATAAGTTTCTATCATTGATGGCAAACGTTGATACCAACTCAAAATAAGGTCACTATTTACTGAACTACTCTCGCCACTCAACGCTCTAAACTCAATATTGTTTCTGACACAAAATTTATTGAACAACCCATTACAGGCTACAAAATTATCTTTTTTTAAACTTTTCGCAAATGACAATGACTTTTCTTGTAGGATTGACCCACTTATAAATTTCGTGCTCGCGCTCCGTCAAACAACGCCAAAGTTAATTCATTTACTTATTTAAATGGTTGAATTGACTGTCTTTTTGGGTTTTCTTTTGCATTGTTGAACATTGTTTATTTTTCAAAATATTAGCGACCTGGGATTTGCCACAACCATATTTGCCAGCCAAATTTCTTTGTGACATGCCTTTTGCAGTAGCACTGTAAAGAGAGATTAGAATATGTAAATTTATCTTTAATCGTATGCAGTTTTATTAAGTATTAAAAAACTAACCTTAAATAATCACGTCGTTTTGTTTCTATAAATTTGAAGAAACTAAAAGTCAACCAAAATACAAAACAGTTTACAGTTTTTTTCTTTATGGTAAAAAATTCCTGAAATCACAAATTTTTGTAAGTCATGTTTTAATTTTATGATTTTTATGTTTTGAATGTGTAGCCTTGATTGAAAAAAAAAATTTTGAAATACAATATTTGTTGTTGTTGTTGTTGTTATAGATTTAGGGTGTCAAATTTTGAGAAAAACGATAGTCATGATGTTGTTTATATGTCAATAAAAAGAAAAATAATTGTCCGATAATTATGATTTTGGGTTCATGTTAAATGTAAGTTAATAAGGATTTCTAAAAAAATATAAAAATAGTATATTGTTTAAATCCTTCTTCTCTAAATTTCCCGCCAAAATGTTCTTTTTAAATTTTCTCAAAAACCTTTTTTTTTTTTTTCTAGAATTCGATAATTAATATTTTACAACATATCAAAAAACTAGAATACCGTTATTTTTTGTTTTCTTGCAAAAATCGTTTTAGTAAGAGAAGCATTTCATTTTTATATGGAAAAACTGTATTTCAGTGGATATTTCTCAGTGTTTTGAAATTGTTTACAAAAAGTATAGTTCAGTTAAATTATTAACACTAGATATACCGACAATTTGACCATACCTATTTTGACCATACCGACACCAGTCAAAATGACTGATTTTAGAAAAAATGGTTAGTGGGGTTTCCGGTCTTAATGTGTTTTAAAAAAATGATAAATTACTTCAATTAAGTTAATTGTAATATATAACTATATTTATTAGTTAATTGAACATAATAAGTAGTAAAAAAGATAAGGTGAAGTAGTAAATTGAAAATATAAATTTTAAAACCAGTCATTTTGACTGCTGTGGAAAATCTAGTGTTAATATTTATTATTCAAACTTAATTACATATATTTAAAATTTCAAACCCAAATTCTTTTGTTAATTTTATTTTATTGTTTAACATTAAATCTTATTCAAATTACAATTTAAATTTAACATAATCGTCAGAATTAGAATATTTTTACATTTCAAATAGCCATCCTCTGTTGGAATAACTGCATGGAAACCGTGAGTTCCTTTTACTGTTTTTAAATTTTCAAACCTAGTTGCAAGTTTGATTTGCTTGGATTTATGTTCTGCGTCTGAACAAAATCCAAAATTGATATCTGTCTTGGACGTTTTAGCCCATTTAATTAATTCATCTGCATTGGTTATTGTACTGCTGTATTCCATTGTGAGACTAGCTCTGGATGCCATTCTTTTGATGGTACCTCCTACTCCATCACATGGACCTTTTCCATGAGCTGTTGCATGGAAATGCCATTCACAATCAACTCCAAAATCCTCTTTGTGTTTTAAGATGTTCTCAAAATGTTTCTTATTTTTATAATGCGTGACTGCCCCATCGGTAATATAATAAATTTTAGATAAACTGGATATTTTAGTTTTCAAGAACTGCATCAATTTTTCAATGAATAAGTGAACCGCTACAGTATCGTGGTGAAGACAATCCGATATTATAATGAAGGTGTGGTGAAGTAATTTGCCATCCAAATTTTGGTAAATTACAAGTGGATGAATAGTCGCTTGCTTATTATTCCAATGGAATCCTTGTGCGGTATTTTGCATTATAAATGCATAATTTTCTGCAAGATCACATAAAACTATCACCTCCGTAGACTTCAGCGACAATTTTTAATTTTTTAAGAAATTGGACTGCTGAAGTGAAATGAAGCAATGAGGTGACAGATTCTTCAGCTTATTCATGAAATAATCCAGAAATTCATCCAACGGTTGAGAAAAGGTCTCCAGATTGCACCTATCGGTAGAAACCCACTGACTAAATTTTAACTCAGCATCCTCGCAGCCATGTTCCCGAAATGCATTTTTCAAATATTCTTTAAAGTTATCCAGTCCTGGGCAGCTTTCGCATTGTAGAAGGTAACATGTTGGTGTAGGCTCATCACATAAAATATTTGAAATACAATCCCGGTAGTGCGCTTTGGTGCCATAAATAATTAATTTTACATTTTGATGTATGGTACACACGCAGACTGTGTGCGTTCCACTACTACCTGGTTGTACACAGTATTTTGGACGAAGTAGTGAAAATTTAGAAAAACAAATTTTTTTGGTTCGTCATCCTGATACATCGTCTTATATCCTTCGTAGCACTCTTTCAATGTACACATCATTAGCCGCTTTTGAACTTTAACTTTATCGACTGTTAAACAATCGTTTTTGCCTGGCATTATCCGACTAACATCATCATCAGTATAATAAGATAATACTGCTTGCTTCAGCTCATCACTTATTCGCTTTCCTACTTTAGCTGCTGGACGACTTAGTGGACCATTCTTGTCTCGTAGATCTTTAGCGGTTCGCACCATATGTTGCGTTGCCTTGAACTCATTCTGGATTTCTTCAATGGTTAATGATTTTGACAATATAGTAAGTAGCTGAATCTTATCACTGGTTTTCTCCAGTTCTTCGAATTTAGCTTCTAGATCACCAATCAATTCATCATATAGTGCAACCTTTCTTTGATCTTCGGTTGATTCGAAAGCGGCACGATTCCCGGAACCAAAGATGTTGATGGTGTTATTGAAGCTAAATCTATTACTTTTTGCTGCTGCTGTTTTGGCCTGGCTTCTAACGTACTCGGATATATAGAAGACTTTCCAAGAAAGGGTAACACTTCATTCATTTTTTCCAAAACGGACACATTTTTTAAATAACACTTCACTATCACTGCTATTATCGTTATCGGCTATTTGGGGTGTTAGAGGTGATGTTGTTGATGGTCCCGCAACTGGTGACAACTGTGATTCTATTTTTCGTCGTTTGCAGGTAATATTTATATAGCACGTTGAACAGAGATACAAATTATCTTGATTCTCAACTGATTGTGGCATAAATTGCTTAACATAATCCGTAACTCGTTTTAGTTTACTCGAACACTTTGAATCGTGATATGGTTTACAACACTTTCGAAATTTATCCATTATCAAATTTAGCGCACTAGTACTTATTTATTCACTTAAACTTACACTCAGTTTAACACACTGTTACTTTTTAAAATTTTAGAAAATCTTACTCCTTATTTAAAATGTTGTCTACAATTCACAATGTCAACTAATCAAAAATTTTAATTTTTACTCCTATTTATATCAACAATGTTCTTTTTTTGTTTTCAAAAGAATTACTCATCGTTTAATAGGTACGCCTGCATCAAGTAAAAATAATCCACTCTCAATAAAAAAGGGGGAAACAACATTTTATTTAGTCTTTTATAAAATAACCCAAAAAAAGAAAAGGAATTTATGGTACTACGACTAACCAAACGATATAAACCAGGGGGTGGCACCTCAAAATTCTGTGACTCATACTTAAATATGACGCAAAATTGTACAATAAATAAAATACAAAACACACAAATTAAGTGAACTACCACTTTTGTAAACAATTTCAAAACACTGAGAAATATCTATATAGCCTTCCATATAAAAATGAAATACTTCTCTTACTAAAACGATTTTTGCAAGAAAACAAAAAATAATGGTATTCTAGTTTTTTGATATGTAGTAAAATATTAATTATCGAGTTCTAGAAAAAAAAAAAAAAAAGGTTTTTGAGAAAATTTAAAAAGAACATTTTGGCGGGAAATTTAGAGAAGAATTTATTTTTTTTTTGTTTTTTTTATTTATTTGGCACTAGCTCCAAAAATTTGGTGCCATATGGCCCGTTTCAAAATTTACAATTTTTAATTGTTTACATTTTTTACAATCATAATTTAATTTTAATTTCTTGTCATTCACCTAGCACACATCGATCCCCTTTCACACTTCTATCTGATTTGTTCTAATAAATTCATACATATTCTTATATACGTTCATTCCCATTCGTAATAATTCAGTCAAACTACTTGCACTCAATAGAACATCGAACATTTGTCTGCTCTGGTTAAATGCAGAACATTTCAGAATCAAATGTTCGATGTCCTCCACAACCAAACAGCTTTCACATAATTCACACACAACCAAATTACGTTTCTTCAAACATTCTTTCCAATTTCCATGATTCAATATCACTCGTTCCATAGTTCGTAACATTCTAGTATCTCCTTTGAGCACCTTAAAGAACGGTTGCCTCAAAGGAGACCTAACCAACTCAAAGTACTTCTTACCTTTCACCTGACATTTTTCAACAAACTCTCTCTCCCATTTTCTCCACAGATTCATCTGAAACATGCGAAGTACGTCTCTGGTATCCATGAATTCATACTCGTTTACATCCTCAATCAAACAACCCCGTTTCGCAAGCATATCGGCTCTTTCATTACCTTCAATCTGTAGGTGTGAAGGTATCCATTGAAGGATGACCTCCCTCCCATAAAATTGAAGATACTTATATAGCATTTCCACATACACATTGCCATGAGTTCCCCCACCCTTACTAATTAATTCCAACCCACTCCGGGAGTCAGAGAATAACACTATTCTCCTTCTCCCTTGTGTCATTGCCAACTTGATCCCTTCCATAATCCCTATCAATTCTGCATTCATTATACAGATACTGTCATGCACTCTTACCATTTTCTCTTTCCTCATTGAAGGAATATAAATTCCCACACCTACGCGATCAACATTTACACTAGCATCTGTATACACTTCCACATGTGCAACATAATTCATTCGCATTTTGCAAAATTCGCTCTTAACCGATAACTCATTCATCATTGCTTTTGTTGTGTCACCAAACTTCAACCGCACTATTAGATTGCTCGGAGGGACTTTCGGATTTGCCGGACGAATCTTGGAGAATATGTTAATATTTTCCAAGATTACCAGCGATCTTGTTGTTTTTTTGTAAACCGTCCCTCTTTGCAATCTCTCTTTTATTTCATTCACTAATTTATTGTCCTTAGTTAACATTCGCACAGTCTCTCGCACGGTGATCCATTCCCTCTTAAAATTAAGAGGCGAATCACCCAATTCAGACCACAGAGTGTGTATTGGTGTCGAATTGATCGCTCCCAATACTACTCTAGCACACGCATTCTCCACAAGCATCAACTTTTTAAACCCAACCTTGGACCCATCACCATATATACTCATTCTATACGCAATTTTAGTTGACACTAGCGCCTTTCGTAACATATCAGTCACACCCGGATGAGCTCTTCATTTCGGTTTGCTCAGCCTTTTAATCACGTTCAATCTACTCTTACAATTATCGGCCAATTTTTCCATATGCACTTTGAAACTTATTCTTCTGTCAATCCAGATTCCCAAATACCTAGTCAATTTCACACACTCAATTCTCTCATTATATATTCGCACATCAACCATCCGATTCGTTCTAAAAGCCATACTACAACATTTACTCGAATTTACTCTCAAATTCAGTTCACTCAAACATTCGGTTACCTGATTCACACATTCTTGAGCCCGACTCAAGGCCTCCCCGATGGCACTCCCCCAATTTTCTAAGAAAACCCCAAGTCCATAAGGATCTGATGAAGTTTCCCTGGAACCACGTAATCATATGCCCTTTCTATATCCAAAAATACCGCCACAACATACTTATTTTCCTTTTGAACTTCCTACACAAACTTTTCTACACACTCATTAGCAGAGTGGTTGTGACGAAACCCAAAGGTGGTTTCCGGCAACAAATTTCCCTCATTCACAAATTTATCTATACGACCTTTCATCATACCATTCACAATTTTAACAAATACATTCAACATACATATTCCCCTTTAATTTGTTGCCAGATTCCTATCCCGATCCCTTTTAGGAATAGGTACCACTCTGCTTTCCTTCCATTTTTCCGGTATCTGAATACTCATCCATACTTGATTGAGAATTCGAAGCAAGGCCGCCTTGGCTTCGAATTCTAATCTACTAATCATTTTATAACTCACTCTGTTGGTTCCGAGGGTAGTAGATTTGGATGTTTCTAAAACCCCTCGGAACTCTTCCCATTCAAACTCCTTACACATATCGTTCATAAATTCATTTTCATTATCATGTAGCAAAACCATACCTATCACTCAAACTGTTACGTACGTCCGTAATCATTTGTAAAAAGACACCTCCATTCTCTCTGTCATCTAACACTGCATTTCTGCCTTGCGCTCTATATCCTCTCACTCTATTAAATTTATCCCATACATCCTTAGTTGTGGTTCTATGTGTCATTTTTGATACATAGTCCCGCCAACTTTTACTTTTCGCTCTACGGATAGTCTTTTTCAATTTTGCATTCATTCTTCCATAATTTATTCTGCATTCATGACATATACACCTACTGAACTCTCTCAATGCTATCCGTTTCCTTTCATACCAATACTGGATTTCATTGTTCCACCAACCATTCATCTTGTATTCATTCCCTCTGATATTTATAGTGCACATTTCATTCGCTCTCTCTATTTCATCCTCAAGTTGGTTAACCTCATTTACTTCTTTCATTGTGAGAATCTCATTCATACGTTCGACCCATTTCTTGCCATTCATAATGACGTTACGGTCTATGTCAACATTTATACCACCTAAGCATATCCTGATCAAATAATGATCACTACCCAAATTCTCATCTGTGACATTCCAAGTGACTTGAACCGCCAGCCCGCTAGATATTAAAGTTAAATCTATCGCGCTGGCTGTCGACCCCACTCTCGGCATTCTAGTCGACCCACCATCATTCAGGACTACGAGATCGGAATCCAGAATGAGGCGGGTCAACCAGTTACCACTCGCATCAGTTCTTTCACTCCCCCATATTCTCGAATGCGCATTCATATCACCCGCTAGAATCACGTCACTTTTGCCTTCCACCCATTCAAACAAAATTTGAAAATCTCGTTGGCTTCTCTCTCTGTCAGACGTAGACAACACTGGAGTTGCATAGATACTAACAAATAACAAGTTTCTGTCCAGATTCCGAGTTTTGGCCGCGATGACTTCAATGTGCTCGAAGCGCAGTATGTCACAAAGGACCAGGCTGATATTGGCACGTGCCAATATCACCACGCCGCCGAAGCCATCAGCCCTCGGTCTGGACAGATAATTGTATCCTTTCACCCGAAACGTCTTACCCTCACGCTCCCAAGTTTCACACAAAATCATCACATTCACATCATTATTGGTCAGATAATTCCGCAACATATCGCCATTGGCATATATACTGCGAATATTTATCTGACCAATTTTCATGCATTCATTGGATCTCAGCATTCGCTCTACCATTCAAAGAAATGAAGAAAGGATAGGGCATTTATAAATGCAAATGCGTTCTCTCTCCTCCTTCCCTCATTCATCATCAATCATACTTACATGGTTATTTCCAAATAGTGTTAATTCTTTTGGAGTTAAATTAGAATGTCTCATTGCTAACCATGCTTCATTTTTTTTATTGTCTCTATGTCCATTGCTGTATTACAAGTTGTTTGTTGATTTGATTGCGGTTGTTGTTGTAATCTTTCTTGTTGTCGTTGTACTTACTGTATTTGTTGTTGTAGTTTGTTCGTTTCTAGTAGTTGTTTTAGTTGTTGCGACTGTTGTTGGTTTTGTTGTTGTTGTACTTGATCTTTTTGTTGCTGTTGTTGTTGTGGTTGGTTTAATTGTGTCTGTTGTTGCCTTGAAGTTGAAATAGTTTTTGGATATGATTGTGGTTTTGTCTGTTCTAGTTGGTTTTCTTTGTTTTGCGGCTTTTGTGGTGTGTTTGGTGGGTTAAAGGATGTTTTTAGTGTATCTGCATATGTTGTCTGGTTAGCTGATGTGGTGTTTGCATATAATCGAAAATATTTGGCTTTCGCCCCGGGAAATGTTAATCTATCTACAGTTTTAATTTTCACTATTTCTACTTCTCGTTTACAGCACTTACTGTTGCTGGTGTGTGCCTCTCCACAATTTATGCATTTTAGTGTAGTGCACGGCTGGTTGTGTGGTGTTACTTCACTACATTTATAGCACTTAGGATCACTTGTGCATCTCTTTTTGGTGTGACCAAATTTGTGGCATTCGGTGCACTTCAACAGATTTGGAATGTACTATCGAATGCTTAGTTGTATAAAGCCTGCCCTCACATATTCCGGTAATACTGGTGAATTAAAAGTCAGGATAATTGCTGCTGTGTCCGTTAATTTATTTTCCACCCATTTCTTTATTTTGTATACCTCTATGACGCCTTGGTCCTTAAGCCCTTCTTTGATTTCCTCCTCAGTTAAACTTTTTAGGTCGTGGCAGAAAATGATACCTTTGGAACTGTTTAATATGGGGTGTTCCGTCACTTTTATTTTGGCCAATTGTCCCAGAGATGTTGCCTTCAATAATGCATCCGTCGCTGCCTGATTTTTTGTCAGAACCAAGAGTTCTCCAGCTCTCGAACGTTGCGTTTTAATGATACCTTTGGTTATCATATCCAGCGCTCTTTGTATTCCAAAAGGTGAAAAATTTGACAGGTTTTGTCCCTCCTGCTCGTGCTTGATTATTAGATATTTATCGTTTACTCCATTGCAATCCATTATATCTGCACCGCCACCGAATCCTAATCTCTTTGTTCGCATTTCTTCGATCTTTTTCCTTTTGGAGGGTTGGGTATTATTTCCCAACATCCTCAACGGTGCGAATCTATTTGGGCTTTCAAACATCGCCCCTTTCAAGGGCCGAAGCCCTCCTTTTGCCCACACCTGACTTTATTTACGGTCTAAAAACACGCCGCTTAAATATAAACAAACACTTGTTGTTGTTGCCACCAAATAATAATTCACTTAAAACACTATATATATATATATATGCGTCCACCACCTTTTTAATATTATAAAATTGTTCGTACACCACTATAAAACTATTTTAACTTAATGAAAACCCAAAACCACTTTAATTAACTATTTATTAAATGAAAACTAAATTTTACACCGAGCTGTCAATTTTTATATGTACGCTTGATGTCGATTGATTTATATATGAGAAGAAGGATTTAAACAATATACTATTTTTATATTTTTTTAGAAATCCTTATTAACTTACCTTTAACATGAGCCTAAAATCATAATTATCGGACAATTATTTTTCTTTTTATTGCGATAAATACAATACCATGATTATCATTTTTCTCAAATTTTGACACCCTGTATCTTTAACAACAACAAGAACCAAAAAAAAATTAAGTGTCTCAAAATGTTTGTTTTAATCAAGGCTACATATTCAAAACATAAAAATCATAAAATTAAAACATGACTTATGGCTCCATAGAGTGAATTTGTGATTTCAGGAATTTTTCATCATATATATATATACATATATAAATATATACAGGGTGGCTGAGACCAAATGTTACTGACTTCACTCTGCTGTCATTTTTGTGGTTGTCATTTTCGCGCGTCAATTTTTTGACAGATTGAAGTTTGGTTAGTTGTTTACATGTGGTCAACAAATAATTGTTCTAAATTAATATCTTCATAAAAAAATCGTAATGGAATTCAAACGTAATAGTGTAATTGCACTGTATTTGGGTGGAAATTCACAAACAACAATAGTTCGTCAGCTCCAGCATTTGAATGTGAATAAAATGTTTGGGTATCGAACCATAACTCGATACAACGAAACTGGTAGCATCGCTAAACGCAACAGAGGCGGTCCTAAAAAGACTGCAACATCAAAAGAAATGATACGAAATGTGAAGAAACGAATCCAACGAAATCCTCGTCAAAGTGCCAATCAATTAGCCGCACGTCTACATGTTTCACGATACAGCATTCAAACCATATTGAAAAATGAACTACACTTGAAGCCCTACAAGATACAAAAAGTTCAAGATCTTACGGAGGCATAAAAAAAAGTTAGGCTTGAAAGAACACGAGCATTGAAGGCCTTGGCCGAACGTTATGAGATTCCAAAAATTGTCTTTTCATATATATATATATATATATATATATATATATATATATATATATATATATATATATATATATATATATATATATATATATATATATATATATATATATATATATATATATATATATATATATATATATATATATATATATATATATATATATATATATATATATATATATCTATATATCTATATATATATATATATATATATATATATATATCTATATATCTATATATCTATATATCTATATATATATATATATATATATATATATATATATATATATATATATATATATATATATATATATATATATATATATATATATATATATATATATATATATATATATATATATATATATATATATATATATATATATATATATATATATATATATATATATATATATATATATATATATATATATATATATATATATATATATATATATATATATATATATATATATATATATATATATATATATATATATATATATATATATATATATATATATATGTTGTAACAGTTTTTCATTATTTCACTTATGCTGCTTTTTGCAATATTATATTTCTTCGCCAAATCATTATTCGACATGACGCTTTTCTCGACATCTTCAATTATTTTTAATTTTGTCTCAAGACTAATGGCTTTTCGTTTTCGCGACATGATTAGGTTTTTATTGTAAACCACTACTCTTTACAAATTCACTATGCAAGTACCACGTAACAAGTAATCACTCTATACAAACACTCTTCCTATCTTCCTATAAACGTTTTATACAAAATGATAAATCGAATAAAGTTACACTTTACTAAAGCAAAGTAACGGCAAATTTATTTATTTCCAAATACCAATGCATCCAAATAAATGAGTTAGAACATAACATTTGTATTGTTTTTAAGTTTTAAACTTTTGCAGGGTATCCATATTTATAATGTATTGTAATACAAAAACGCTTAATAAATTACAAAACAAAAATTTAATTCCGTTTACCCTGTATAGAATCCTATACATTCATACATAAATAAATCATACATATGTATAGAACTAAAATACGGAAAAATATATAAAAATAAAAACGAGCAGAAATAGAAAATAAAAACTCATACACTCGAGTAAAGGAGACGAAACAAAATACATAAACAAAAATATCGTTCGTTATAAACAATACAAAATACAAGTGTTTCATTAATTTGAACAAGAAATGTTGTTCATTATATCGTTATAACGAGGTTCGTTATAGTGAGTGTAATTTTCAGTATGTTATATAGGAAAAAAATTGGGACCGATAGAGTTGAACGTTATAGAGAGGTTTTCGTTATATCCGAGGATTTTATAACCAGGGTTTACTGTATATATATATATATATATATAAAGACTGAATTAAATAACTAAATCGGAGAAATATTTAATTATAAACAATAATAAAGGGAGGATATTACATCTGGCGACGAGAGGAGAAACATAAATAAATAAAAAAAAGGGATTGATTTGATTTTGTTGGAAACGAATCTGATTGTAAAAAAAAAAAAAAAAATTTGTCAGATTGCAACCACGTGGTTTGTGAGGTTAGGTACGTATACAATACATACAAGGAAAAAAAGCTGAATGGTATTTTGGCTTCGAGCCAGTTATATTGCAAAATATTAAGAATCTGAATTGTTTGGCTTCGAGCCAGTTATATTGGAACAAGATTTAATGAAAATTTATATAAGGCTAAGAACTAAATTAATGTTATTTCTTGTTGGGTTAGGCCATAATGAGCGGAAAATCGAATTTGCCTCCATTTATGTGTCAAAGGATGCCCTCGACACAGTTGAGATCCAAATGGTTACAGTGAAAAAGAGCTTTTAATCATGTTGCTATATCTGAAAAAGTAATAGATCCAACGGAGCTGAAAAGTAAACTCTTAGCACTGGGGGGATTTGATCTTCAAGATGTGTTTTATAGTATTCCGGAAGCAGATGTGGAAGCTGATGAAGAAGGTCAAATAAATCCATATAATGTAGCAATTCAGAAACTAGATTATTATTTATTTATTTTGCTCCAAAGCAACACGCTACGTTTGTACGTTATATCTTTTGGAGCCTGAAACCAGAACCGGATGAATCATTAGGAACATTTTTATTACGTGCACAACAGCAGGCAAATAAATGTGAGTTCGGGGCAACGGAACAGCAAAGTCGGGAGATCCGTGTCAAAGATAAAGCAATTTTGTTAGCGGATGCTGAGTTAAAGGAAAAGTTACTACAAAGAGAAATGTCATTGGACGAAATCAGTACATTTTTCGAAATCATGACTGTAGTAAACAATCATCATTCAATTAAATTTCAGTCGGAGAAAATGAACTTCAAAATAGTAGAGTCAAATGAATTATCATCGTCAAAAGCATTAATCTTGTGCGGCAAGAGAGATGAAAATCAAAGGCACAAAGTAGGCCAAATGCTCGAAATTTCCAGTCTACTGCAAGTATGAGTAAGTTGGAGTGTTTTCGATGTGGGCGGGACGGTCACATCGCTACGGATACCGAGTGTCCTGCTGTCAGTTAATCATGTAATAATTGCGGAAAGAGAGGTCACTTTGTATCAAAATGTAGGTTGCTAAAAAGAAAAGGAAATGACCAATTCTGGAAACCGCCGACTAAGAAATCACGTATACGAGCTATTGAGGCTGAAGAGAACCGAGGAAATGAACATGGAAGTAACGAGTTAGGGAATGAAAGCTTTATTTTCACTTTGAGAGATGAGAATATTGATATCACCATACCATGTACAATAGGTAAAGTTCAGATTGAAATGTTGATTGATTCAGGGTCTTCTTACAATATCGTAGATGGAAATACTTGGGAACTTATGAAGCAAGAAAACGCGATGGTATGGAACAAACAAACAAAAGTACGGCGAATATTTAAGACTTAACGCTAGTGAAACTCCGTTACAGATAATTGGCTCTTTTGATTCTAATATATCTGTTGGTAATGGCAAAAATAAAAACGAAATAACTGCTACATTTTTCGTTGTAAAGAATGGTGAAAAATCGCTACTAGGGCGAAATACAGCAATGAGACTAAACGTTTTAAAAATTGGATTGGCAGCGTGTAATGAGTTAGCTGTCTATAACATATCAAAAAGGGGGTTTCCAAAAATAAAAGGGATTAAAATAGTAATCCCAATTGACAAATCGGTACCAAGGGTTGTTCAGCAAAATAAGCGTGTACCAATAGCATTACAGAAAGGAATAGAATTAAAATTAAAAGAACTTTTGGAACTTGATATAATTGAGAAAGTTAATCAGCCAAGTGAATGGGTTTCTCCGTTGGTCCCTATTATCAAGGATAATGGTGATCTAAGATTGTGTGTAGACATGCGAAGAGCCAATATGGCTATCAAAAGGGAAAACCACCCGTTACCGAAGATTGAGGATTTCCTGCCACGACTAAGATATGCAAAATATTTTTCACGGTTGGACGTGAAAAATGCATTCCATCAAATTGAGCTTCAGAAGTCTTGCAGATATATAACCACAATTATATGCCAATGGGGAATGTTCCGATACAAACGTCTTATGTTTGGTTTTGGTATTAATTGTGCTCCAGAAATTTTCCAAACGACATTGGAAAATATCATTATCGATGTGAAAAATGCCTATAATTACATTGATGATGTTATCATTTTTGGATCTAGTGAAGAAGAACATGATCGATCAATTGAAGAAGTTCTAAAAAGATTTAAAGAATACAATATTGAATTAAATTACAACAAATGTGTGTTTAAAGTGACTTCAATTGAATTCCTGGGTCATCATATAACACAAAATGGTGTTAAGCCTTCTGTTAACAAAATAAAGGCTCTTCAATCATTCCGTGCTCCAGAATCAGCAGAAGAATTGCGAAGTTTTTTAGGACTAGTTACATATATAGGCCGATTCCTTCCAGATTTAGGAACAAAGACATTTGTGTTGCGGAATTTAACAAGAAAGGATGTAAAATTCGAATGGACAAAGGCACATGAACATGCTTTTGCTCAAATTAAGCATATGATCTCAAACATAGACGTCTTAGGTTACTTTGATCCCAAGGATAAGACTCGTGTTGTGGCAGATGCATCTTCAGTGGCGTTGGGTGCCGTTTTATTGCAATTTTCGAATGATGAACCCAGAGTGATCTGCTATGCTAGTAAGAGTTTAACGGACACAGAGCGTAGATACTGCCAAACAGAAAAGGAGGCATTGGCTTTGGTATGGGCGGTGGAGAAATTCAGGATTTATTTGGTGGGCCTAGAATTCGAATTAGAAACCGATCACAAACCTTTTCAACATTTTCTCAACAAACTCCAGACCGTGTGCCCGAATAGAGAGATGGGTCTTACGTCTCCAATCATTTAAATTCAGAGTCATATATCGTAAAGGCTCTGCTAACATTGCTGATCCACTTTCGCGCTTGTGCATTCTAAAAATTGTGATCCATTCGATAGTAATTGTGAAACTTATATTAGGGCAATCCAGGAATCAGCTGCTATTGATATATCTGAAGTAGAGGCTGCATCACAAAATGATCCTGAAATTTCGACTGTGAGAGAGTGTGTAAAAAAGTAATCGATGGTCTGTTTCGAAAGCAAAAATATTTAAAAAGTTTAAGTTGGAATTGGTGGTCACGGATAACCTTTTGTTGAAAGGAACGAAGCTAGTTATTCCTCAAATTTTGAGATATAGGATGCTGAAACTTGCTCACGAGGGGCATCCGGGTGAGACTGTCATGAAGAGAAGAATCAGAGATCGTGCCTGGTGGCCCGGAGTAGACGAGGACGTAAAAACATTTGTGATAAGATGTAGAGGATGTTAATTGGTTGCAATGCCTGGAAAGCCGGAAGGAATGCAAAGGAAGGAGTTACCAAATGCTCCCTGGGTTGATGTAGCTATTGATTTTTTGGGACCACTTCCATCGAACGAATATATCTTCGTTGTAATAGATTATTTTAGTAGATATAAGGAAATTGAGATTATGACAAAAATAACTTCTCGGAATACCATAGTACGGGTTGATAAAATATTTGGCCGTTTGGGATATCCACGCACAATAACATTAGACAACGGGAAACAATTTATTAGCGGGGAATTTGTTAGTTATTGCAAAAGAAAGGGCATTAAACTTAATAATACTATTCCGTATTGGCCGCAACAAAACAATGAAGTCGAGCGGCAAAATAGGTCTTTGCTGAAACGTCTTAAAACAAGCCATGCACTTAACAGAAATTGGAAAAAGGAACTTAGTGACTATCTCATGATGTACTATACGACACCTCATAGTACTACAGGAATAAACGCCAACAGAGTTATGTCTGGGAAGAACAATTCGTAGTAAACTCCCTTCTATTGGAGACTTAGGAACAACTCCACCTGACTCGGATTTTCGTGAACGTGACGCTCTGATGAAAGAAAAGAGAAGAGTTTATGCAGATGAAATAAGGGGAGCGAACATATTAGCTAACAAATTAGCTACAACGTTTAATTCAGAAGAGTTTGAAGTCGTAACAAAGTCAGGCCCGCGTGTTGAGATAAGGAATAAAGCTAATGGAAAGACATATGAAAGGAATTCGGCCCATCTGAAAAGAATTCCTCAATCAGAACTAACTCCATCAACTCCAAAGGATTCAGATGAGAGGAATACTGAGTCACTCATGACTCCAACAAAATCTACAATAACTAATACGGAAAATTCTAGTTCGTTAAACGTAGACCCCGTTACGATTCCAACACAGCATACGCGGAGCCAACGTCAAAGGAAACTTCCATCTCGATTAGGTGATTATGAACTATACGACCATTAGCAGTAAACTAAAAAAAAAATTGCCAAAAACAAGAAGATGTGGTATTGATGTGTGGCTATTAATGTTGTGGGTATTAATGTAGAGTAGAAAAGATATGAATTAAATGTGGTAGTATAAAGAGAATATCCAAAGAATAAAGAGTGAATTAAATAACTAAATCGGAGAAATATTTAATTATAAAAAATAATAAAGGGAGGATATTACACCTACCACAATATATCTCATCCCAGCATACGATCAAGAGTCAAATAAATCACTAAAAAATTAATTTGGCCATGAATGTTGAACGAAATATGTAGTTGGGCAAAAAGTTGCATAGAATGTCAGAAATGTAAAATGATCAAACATGTAACAATTAGAATTGGTTCATATGCAATAGCAAACGGTCGTTCGAGAAACTTCATATCCATCGCATTGGTCCTTTACCACCTTCGGAAAATAAAATCTATTGTTTGACCATGATCGATAGATATATCCACTGGACCGAAGCAATTCCGATTGCGGATATTCGCACTGAAATTATTGCCAACGCTTTAGTTAAAAACTGGATTAATGTTGTGTTCCTATAAAAATAGTAACTGACAGAGGTGCACAATTTGATTCTGCACTCTTTGATGAAATTTCTAGAGTTTTGGGATTCCAGCACAAACGCACCACAGTTTGCAATTCGACATGCAATGAAATGATAGAGCGATGGCATCGAACATTGATAGGTGCAATGGACATAATCGTTTCCAATTGTTTTATTGGGATTAAGAACAGTATTTCGCGAAAATTTCGAAAGCTCTTTAGCTGAGTTAGTTTACGGACAAAAGTTACAAATATATTTTAATAACATTCAACCATCAAAGGCAACATATCATTCAAAAGAACGGACAGCTACTTGTGTTCAAAAATTTATTTGATTGTAAAGCACTATTGGTAAGAACAGATTCGGATCGATGCCCACTGCCACCTCCATACGAAGGACCTTTTACAATTATAATGTGGAATGAGAAATATTTTACATTATTGATTAAAGTTGTTGAGTCAAATATTTCTATAAATCGACTCAAACCTTGTTACAAGACATACAAGACAACTTCAAATAGGGTCACAGAGATTCCATTAAAGGATTTACAGCCTACTAAAGTTTCCAACAATGTGCCTCGCAAACGAGTAACATTTGTTCCGGACATTGATGAGCAGGTTAGATCAAGGACTGACTGGTCGCGTTATAATTAAACCAGTTCGATTTAAATGAAAAATATTGTTTACTACCGATCCACTGGGGATAGGATAGTGTAGCGGTTAGCCAATTTATTCGAAAATCAATTTTAAATATAAACCGAGTTTAGACATAACCCGACTTTAAATATAAATCGATTTTAAATTACTCAAGTCGACATCCAAAATGTGTCTACGGTTGTCGTGCCAAAGATATGCAATACCGAAATTAAATAGTTAGTCATGATTTTTCTTTTGTCGATTGGTATAAAAACGATGTGAAAAACAATATAAATTGAATTGTCCGTTGACTTGAAACCCCAGGGAGAACTATTCAAACTAAAATTTTCATTTTAAAATAATTATATACATATTCAAACTGAAGTTTTCATAATTATAAAAAAGTATATTTAGTTTATATAAAACATTATAAAATTGTGTGATAATAAATATATGTTTCAAAAAATATAAATGATTGAAATCAATAAATAAAAATAAATGTGATCCCTAACAAATTTTATAAAGTTTGGGGGAGCAAAAATTCCCCCATAGATTCACGAGTAGAAATTTGTAAAATATTTTTTATTTGATATTGATGAATTGTAATACCAATCAAATTTAAATTCCTATAAAAAAAATGAAACTGGTCAAGTAAATTTACTTTGTGAATTGTTGGTGTTATCTTCAAAATGTCAAAATTTACTATAAAATGTACACATAAATTTTCATTTTTTCTGTCACTAATATAATTTATTGATTAGCCTTCTCTTTTTGTTTCTCCAGTATATTTTACTGAATAATAAAGGCCGATTTATATTATCCGTTCCGTTCAGTTCCTACACATATCGTGTCAGGCATCATCAATTTATACTATACGTTCCGTATATATTCGTATTTTTTGGTTACGTATAAAGTAAAAGATAAAATATAAAATTAATTATAGATAAATTATAAAAATTCAAATGTTTTAGAAGCAATTTAATTTTTGTGTATGCAAGTTTGGGAAATAAAGTTTATCACGAAATATACATATAATTAAATAAAAAATAGGTTGTACCAAGAGAAAATGTTTTCACATTTGGAATTAGCCGATTTGTGCATATGTATGTTCCTTACTTTATTACGTATAGATGCCCCTTACTTTATTTTACTTTAATAATTTTTTTTATATTTTATAGTTTATTAGATCAAAACAACTATAGAATATATGGGATAATTTAAAAGAGCATATAACATTAGCATAAAAAAATAGATTGGCATGAAGAGAATATAAAAAAATATTATTAATTAATTTCACGCATGCTGCATATATTCGTATCTTTGGTTACGTATAGACTAAAAGATAACAAAAAATCCAAAAATGTCTTCGTAGCAATTTAATGTTATTTTGATTGTTGTTGTTGGAATATATATGAATTCCACTTTCTTCGCTATTCTTTCGTATTTTTTCGCCTTCAGACATCAGACAAAACATTATTTTCAACAATATTTGTCTGACACGATACGTGCAGGAACTGAACGGAACGGATCATATAAATAGGCTTTGATTTGTCATTGTGGAATAAAGGCTTAAAACCACAGAAGAAAACGGTTTCTTGAAAAAGTTTTTTGACATTTTTTCGGTAAATACTGACCAACAAATGTTATACTACTGTGGGCAAAAAGTAGTAAGACTTTTGAATTTATATTTCACGCGGAAACCATTCGTCGAAATATTTTTTTTTCTATGTTGGTACAACTGTTAGTGACATCTGTGCGAAATGTCACATCAAAAGAATCATTAGTGTTTAGTTTAGTATAGGCTTGTCTTTCTGAAGTACAAAAAGTACATTCGGCGATTTTTACAATGAGTGAAATTATTCAACAAAGAAGTTCCATTAAATTTTGTGAGCGGAATAAATTTTGTGATGCCGAAACGTTCAGAATGTTGCAAAAGGCCTTCGGTGATAATTGTATGTCGCGAGCAAGTGTTTTTGATTGGTACAAATTGTTCAAAGAGAGTCGAGAACGTGTTGACGACGAACCACGTCAACATCAACTGATGATCAACACGTTAATAATATCAAGGAATTGGTGCTCGAGAGTCGACGATTAACAGTCAGAGACCTTACTGGCATCGTTGAAATATCGGAAGGGAAAGTGAAAGCACGATTGGTTCCAAAATCACTCAATTTTTTGGAAAAACAGCGTCGCGTTGACGTCTGCGAAACAATGCTTTACGACTACCAGGATGTCATGAAACGTATTATAACTGGCGATGAGTCTTGGATCTATGTTTACGACCCAGAAACAGACGATCATTCAATCGGCCGAATAACGTGCCAAAGGCGAGCTGAAGCCGAAAAAACCACGTCAACGCAAGTCAAAAATCAAGGTGATGTTGACAGTTTTCTGCGATTATCGAGGTGTGGTGAACTCCGAATTCCTTCCGACCGGCCAAACTGTCAACAAGGAATACTATTTGAGTGTTATGCGTTGTTTGCGCGAAGCTATTCGTAAAAAGAGGCCGGAATTATGGGTCGTCAATTCTTGGTTTTTGCACCACGATAATGCACCTTCTCATACTGCATTGGTTTTACGTGATTTTTTCGCCAAAAATTCCACCCATATCGTTCCGCAACCACCATATTCGCCTGATTTAGCTCCGTGTGACTTCTGGCTGTTCAGCAAACTCCGCGCAAACCGTTTTGAGTCAATTGAAGACATTAAACGTGAATCGCTACGCGCATTGGAGGCTATTCCGGAAATTGACATTAACAACTGTTTCGAGGATTGGAAAAAACGTTGGCACACGTGTATTGAGGGCGGGGGGGATTACTTTGAGGGGGACGAAATAAATTTGGAGAAATAAATAAAAAATTTTAAAATTATGAACAAAGTCTGACTATTTTTTGCCCACAGTATTATTTAGAGCCCCAAAATTATATATGAAAATAATTTTAAATTGGCTAACAAACATTTTTATTTGGTCAGTTATACACAAACACATTATGTACCAACAAAATCTAATACCGATCCAACAAACAATCACTACCAATCGAAATCGAAAAACCTAATAAGATGGTCCACAATTCTTTAATTCTTTAACGAATATTTTATGTACATATATGTGAATACTACTGCGACATGTTAAAGGAACCATGATGGAACGTAGATGTCTCTTTTATTTCCTACATAGTAAATATTTGCTGTGGCTGAGAATCCCTCTCGGTTAAGTTAGTAGCTTAAATTATAAAAATGTTAATTACATATTTGAAAAAAGTATAATAAATATATGGCTGCAAAGTCGATCATGTACTCGGGGTACAACAACGAATGTGATGGAATATTCATAGTGGCAAGTAAAATATTAAATTTTCCATCTATGTACACAATTATGTACTATTAAAAATAGTATATGTGGGGCCCATACACGATACAATCATGCATTAGCAATAGTGTGATTGTAAGTAATAGAAACGTTATGAAAGCGAATGAAAAGTATGATAAAGTAATGATTAAACGTCACTTACCATCTAAAAAATTATTATTATTAAATGTAGCATCTGAAGGATCAAAACCTCCAAAGTCATCGTCATTATCGTTATTATCATCAAAATCGATTGGTGGTGGTGTATTTGAAACCAAGGGCGGAATTGAACTTGCCATTCCAATAAAACTATTGTTTAGATCTAAGAATTTAATCTTCAAATTTCCGTACAAGGTCAAAACAACACAATTAAATTTTGTTGAAAAAAAATAAATTGGCAGCTTTCCCTTCGCAACTCAAAAATTAATTTGTAGGTAAATTTGATTTTTTTTTTCAAGCAATTCCAATGAAGCCAAATAGTTACAAATAAAAAATGAATGTAGGTACACGAGATTTTTATGCACTTTTGATTAACAATCAATTTCTTTTAGCTTCTAAAGAAGTTTATAATTTCCGAATGAATATATATTACTTGCTTCAATAATAATTTTTAATAAATTTTGCCAACAATATACAATTTTAACTAAAACTTAATTAAACTAGACAATATAGTTATAAAACTTGTCGTTTGACACCTGTCTTTGTGACATTTTTTAACTACATCCCTTCAAACAAAAAATGTATACGCCAAATTTATTACGAAAATATACTCCGTTCTACATTCATGGTTGCCGCATGAACATGATCTACGAGCGTGGCCCAACATAACAAAGTTAAAAATGTGTGATATCAAAACGGAGAATCAATTTTTTTTTAATTTTGTTATTTCTTATTGATCTAAATAATTTTTTAGCTCTATGAAAATCATAGAAATAGAGTATATAGAATGAATGTAAGCAACTGTCAAGCGTCACAAATTCGGAGGGTACAAGAGAAAGCATATAAATTAACAGGGCCGTATTAGAATTTTTTTCGATCGAATGCAATGAAGTTAGGAACTTTAAATTAAAACTAATTTTAAAAACTAATTGTTTTTATTTAAATAAAATATTATGTAGATTCTAAGTTGCGTGTATTCTAATAATTATAAGTTACAATTAAAACTAAATTAAATTTTTTTTACAACCGACATGTTTTGTATTTATTTTGCTGTTTAGGAATACACTCATTTCCGCACCTCCCAAGAGGAAGAGTATTTAGCGCGTTTTTTTTAATGTGGTATCCCCCGTAGGCATAATCCACAGCATATGAAGGAGTGTGATGAACAGATTAACTTTTTTGGGACGAAAGAAGTTATAGCTCTTCTTTGTATGTTTTTACAAACTAAACCAACTATGATGTATTTATGTATTTATGTAATAGAGAAACAACCCGATTTCTTGTTGTTAATTTAGATGACTTTTGGCTACAAAAATAATTCAACCGGATATCGTAGTATTTTTCTATGATACAATGAGCTAACAAAGTAATGTGTTCTTGGGAATGAATATATTGATCTTCATCATTGAAAATATTTACACTAATTAGGTTGTGAAGAACGTTATATAACTTACTTTTTTCAACAATTTAGAACTAGATTGTAGTTGCGTTATGTTTTTGTAGTCCGCAATAGCCAATTCCCGTTTTAATACTGCTTGGGAATATTTACAAATTTTTAATACTGCCGGCGAAGGAGTTAAAAGACCACCACTATTTTTTAAATTGATTATCGATTTATAAGAATTACATTGTTGTATTAATTTGCAACAGTAAAAATTTACTTAGTATAATTATATTTATACACATACATATTAGATTCGTCTACTTTAGAAATTTCTTGGTCAATTGAAATATTATCTGATGAGGCTTCAACCATTGCTTTTTCAATTCTCCATATTTTGGTAAACTGAAAACAATGAAAAAAATTGGTTTTACAGTACATATTCTAAAATTAAAATAAATTATGATAAGCAAATCACTTAGCACATCAAACAAACGACGTTTTATTAAACTAAAATAACAAAAATGCGGCACTGGTAATAACATATGTTTACAAAACGATAAAAATCAACGCCAACAACGAAAATTGTTTTCCTATTTTTTTCTGATTTATAACTTAAATTAAGGATAATTTTACCACAAATCACTTTCTTTTTAACATAATTTATATTTTATTTTATATAAACACTCACTGATGGTACGAAATTCCTTCATGTAATGTTTTAGGCGTATTTTTGCAGTTTTTTAAAAGACACTTCATTTTATTAAAAGTTTCTAATTTGTATTATTAAAATGATGCACTACACACAATCTACTAACTATTTTAATAATATTTTAATTATTTTTTAGTTATTTTAATTAATATTTTCAAGATTTTTTAAGAGCGCAAAATTTAACGCGTCATTTTAAACAAAAACAAAAACTGGTTTGAGGGGTTTTATTTTGACATATGAGACCGCCATATGCATTTTTTATATAACCTGGCTTGTGACACATGAAATAGCAAATTTTATATGGCAAATATCTTTACATAATGTAAAATAGTGAAAATGAAAATAGTCGATGTTAGCATATTTACAACAACAATTGCAATTTATGTACTATGTACCTACATAGCAAAAAAAAAAAAAGTTGTAGCAAATTTTTATTTTTAACAACAACATTTCTATTATCATAAAGAGCTAAGCAATTATTTAGAGCAACAGGAAATAGCAAAACAATAAAAATAAAAGTTGGTTCCGCCGTTTTGAGATCACACATTTTTAATTTTGTTTTGTTGCATCTGGCTCGTAGACAATTTGCATGCGGCAGTCGTTAAGAAGCAGCTTCTTCTTCGACTCTTTCCCCGGTTACCTATAAAATTGGTTTTAATTGCGACCCATTTTTCAACCAAAATTTTTTCGATGAAGCAGCACTAACTCTTGAGATATACTCGACGCGACCGACGTGACTCAAAAGTAAAAATATATGATTGCAAACTACAGCGATTACATTCGTCGCGATTAACGAGTCTTGTGCAGGCTATGGGAACAACGTTTTTGACATTTAGAAATGTCGCAGTCACGTCGAGTATATCTCAGGGGTAAAGGCACTTTTGGTTGCGTTCGTTCGTTCGGCCAAATAATTTTTTTCGACCAATCATCTCTTGTGAGAAAATTCAGTAGAAAAAAATTGTCATTTGTGAGTAATATTCATACAATCTCCTCCATTAGTCGAGGAAAATTGTATGAATGAGCGAACGAACGCAACCATAAAGGCACCCTAACACAAGCCATTCTAAGCCATTTTTGACATGTAGATTTTACTTTATATTTGATTTTCGAGAGAGCAGTAATAAAACAATACAAAAAAATTGTGTGTCTAAATATAAAATAAAGTAGTAATAAAAAAATTTCCAGTACATTTTTCACATATGTTTTTTTAATTTTATTTTATTTCTCAAGTATGTAGTGATAAAAAAATTAAAAAATTGGGGTGATATCATTTGTGATATATAAAATAACGGTTTCAAACTAGTAATAAAAAAAAATTCCAGTACTTTTAATTTTATTTTATTTTTCGAGTGTATAGTGATAAAACAATAAAGAGATCAAATAAAAAGATGTTGAGGTTATATTGCGATATACATATGTATAAAATAAACGTTTCAAAGAAGTAAAAATTCTCAAGCACATTTTTGGCTTCTATATTATAACTAAATAATCAATTATTTGTATTTATAATATAAATAATATATAAATTTATAATTAATTATTTTTATTTATAATATTATGTGAACATTTTGCCATTTATCAACATATTTTTATGTAAATAAAAATCGTTAAATTATATTGCTACAGTGCGAACTATGCGAAGCTATTTCAAAATTGATTTTTTTTTTGATAATTTTTTTACACACACATAAACATTTATCTATGATAACTTATGTTGAAGCAAGAAGCAGTGCTTCATACTGCGTAAATGACATCAGTAGATTCGGAAAAAATACCATTGTATCGTACTGAATGTATTACAAGAACAACAATGTTTAAAATATTTCACGACGAGTGCGGAACAAGTAGGGGGGAGGACAAAAAGTATTTCACGAAATTTGATTGGTTTTGAGTGCGGGAGCGAGTGTGAAGCTTTTTATTTCCGATGTCATGTACGCAGCATCAAGAAGCACAGTGTGGAACCGAAGTTAAACTTTACGTACACGCAATTACAGTGGAATACCAAACTTGCAAAACTAATTATTAAATCCATTTCTATTTCTATGGTATGTATGTGTATATTATGAATTTTTTTATATGTGCATTCGAAACCAACACAAATGTATTCTACAAGCCGAACTGTACTCGAGTATACACCGATCCTATCAAATATTTCAGTCATCTATTCATTTGTATTAGTATAAAAATAGAGGAAAAATTCACAAAATTGTATAATAAATATACGAAAACATTACACAACAAAACTAAAAACAATAATAAATAGAAGAAAAATATAAGATAGAAGTGAAAGAGAAGGAGCTTTGCGTGATTATACTTTATACGTAAGTGCAAAGTATTTTCAATATTTTTGTAGTTTGGTCACTGCAGTCTGATGAGACGACCGAATTTTTTAAATTAAAAAATTCAAGTTTCATTAGTTCGAAACCAAGCTTCCATTCCAACGTCTTGGTAACCTCACCTAGATGTAAAAGCAATGTCTGGCTATCAACCAGAACAATCCAAATTTCACATACTATAATATATATATTTGTAAAATTCATGGTAGTATTTTAAAACGATTTTTTTTAAATTGGCAACAGTGCTCTTCCTCTCTCTATGATGAAAGAATGCGGCGTAAAAAATGATATATATCTGCTAGTCCACACAAATATCTAATAATACTATAAGGGAAATCGTGTCAATTTCCATAGTAAATGCCAACGACAGTATGATTTCGTTAAATATTAGTTTCGGAGAAGATTTCTAGATGGCATATCAAACGTTTTTAACGAGAACAATGGATGGCGCGCGAAGCAATTTTTTCTTATTTTTTTTTCACAAAATTTTATAACATTATAGCTGTCATTATTGATAATATTGTTGTTACTTCAAAGCGTCTTTAAAGTAAATATATTTTTTTTGTGAATTAATAGTGTTTTATGTGTTAAGTGTTTTATAAAAACGTGTTTAATAAATCATAAAGTTATAAAATAACATAAATATAAACTATAAGTGTTTGTGTGTTGTATCAAAATGCCGCAGAAGTGTTTCAATTGTTCAGCGAAGATTGGTTTGCATTCGTAAGTAAATTGATGCTAAATATAGCTACATAGACATAATTGTTCATTTCTGTAGATGCAAAATATTACAACATAAATATGTTGTCTGTTTTAAATTTATTAAAACGTAAAGATTGAACCCTTATTATTAAATCCAAATATGTCTATTTAATTTATAGCCCACCATTAACTGAAGAATATAGACAAATTTGGCGAGATATTGTTCCAAATGTCAAAGCTAATGATTTGGATTATCCTTCATTTAAACTTTGTTCCAAACATTTCGAGGAAAAATATTTAACCAATAGTATGCGATACCTTCGAAATTTGTTTTGAACAATGACATGTGGTAAGTTGGAACCAACATTTCTTTTTAATGTAATTATTGTTTAAGATTGTAATAATAAAATTATTATAATTGCGATTAGGTATACTATTGAATATGATGAGGATGCGATATTAGATGTTCCTACTGAAATAATAAACTATAAAAAGCCAGAAGATAATTTCATGTAATGATAATACAACAAACTTAGAAAACGAACCACCAAATTACCCTTCAACGTCAATAATACGTCACCAAATTATTCTTCAACGTTATTCATTAATATGCCACCGAATCACGTTAATCACGACATCACCACCAATTAAAAAGCAAAAAGTGGGATATTATACCAGCAACATCGCAAGCAAGTGATGCCATTAGTCGTCAGTTCACATATACTGTAGACATTGATGCCTCTTTCAATTACACTCCACGCACTTTAAAGCGAGCTATATCTAAATTGAAAGAGGAACTGGGTAAAACTCGAAAAATAAACAAGGCTCTTGTTACAAAATGTAATCATTATCAAAAAAAGTTCAAGATTTCGAAAATTTCATGAAGAGGTTAGAGAAAGAAGGAATTATTAGTGGAGGATCCCGTGATACATTAAATGTAAGAAAATTATTTTAATTAAGCGCTTTACCAACAGGAAACCGAAAAGAAAAATTTGATGAAAAATACGGTTTTTATTTTTAGTATTCCTACGGGCAAAGCACTGTATTAATTTAATACTCAATATTAATAAGTATTTTTCTAATTTATTAGGACATAACCCAAGAACAATCATTTATTTATGAATTAAAATCCGGCGTAAAATTTGGTAAATATACACCGAAGTTGCGACAGTTTGCGATAACCATGTTATTTTTTTCGACAGCTGGTTATGAGCATCTTCGGCAATTTTTTATAAAACGTATCAAACTACCACATATAAGGACCATAAGACGATAGTACCAGAACTCAACAGGTGGTCCTGGTACTACAATACAAGCCGTGGAACATCTGCGGCAAAAAATCCAAACAGATAATAAAGATATCTATTTCTCCCTAATGATGGACGAAATGTCAATAAAAAAATGTATTGATTGGGACAACAAAAATAAGGAGGCATCTAATGTGTTAGTGTTCTTCATTTGTGCTATAAATTTGAAATTTAAAATACCTGTTGCATAGTTTTTTATTAATTCCTTAATGCAACAGACTGAGCACATATAATAAAATTTGTCATATCCCACTTACGCGAGGAGTGTAATGCAAACATTATAACGTTAACATTTGACGGGCTTAAGGCAAATTTTAGTATGGTCAAACTGTTAGGAGCCAAATTCCCACAAAAGCCTTATTTTTATGTTGAACCTAGTGATCAAGAAATTTTTATATATTTGGATAATTGTCACATGATTAAACTTATTCGTAATCATTTAAAATTAAAAGGTACATTTTATACAAAAACTAACGATAAAATTGAGTGGCATTACATTGAAAAACTAAATAATATTCAAACTGAAAGGGGACTTGCGCTTGCACCAAAAATTAATGCCACCCATATAGAATTTGAAAATTCTATTATGCGGGTAAAATACGCAGTACAAGTGTTAAGTCGCAGTGTAGCAAATGCACTAGGATATTTAAGCCAAACCGATCCAATTTTTAAGGATTGTATGCCTACCGTTAAATTTTTACTAAATATCAATGATTGTTTTGATATTTTTAATAGTAATAATTTAATGTCAAAATATTATTTTAAAAGATCTCTTTCAAAATCGACATATCAAAAATTTTTTGAAAATTTAGAATATTTAAAATATTAATGAATTAAAATATGTTAACAAATATAATCAAAAATTAAATGTACTTCATAGTAATTTTAATACAGGAGTTTTAATAAATGCTGAAAGCCTAAAGATTATGTACACTGAATTAATTATAAATGGTAAATTAGATTATTTGTTAACATATAAGTTTAGTCAGGATCACTTGGAGTTGTTTTTTGGATTGATTCGGTTTCGAACTGGTCGAAACGACAATCCAACATGCAAACAATTTATTGCATCTTACAAACGGCTAGTTGTTAATAAATATATTAAAGCCCAAGGCACAGGTAATGTTTCCTTACCAGAAATATTAACTATATCATCCAGCCGAAGCTAAAATCAATTAAATTTAAATGATGAATATCATCATTTAAATTTAATTGATTTTAGCTTCGGATAGCTTTAGATTTAATTCAAGTCGAGCTGGATGAATACTCGTGTGAAATTATTACTTATTTAGCGAGGTATATTGAAGCCAAACAATTGCTTAAATTTTTAAAATGCAAGGGACGCCATCAAATTATAAATGAAAGCGCATGGTTGGAGCTAAATCTAGCTTTATTTAATTTAAAAAATGGAGTTAATTAATGACCCCATCATTAAATACATACAAAAATTTACTCGAATATGAGATTTTTTTTAAAAGTAATGTTAATATTAATGAAAAATTAGAATATAATAAGTTAGTTTTAAAATCAATACAAAGCATTAGTTTAATAGATTTAATTTTTATAGATACTACCAATCACTTAAATGCTAGATTTAATATTATTGATATAGAAAATCATTTTTATGTATTACTTCAAACTCTTATAGAAATATTTATTTTAAAATAAGATTTTACCATTTCACCAAACAAGAAAATTAAAAAAAAAATAGCAGTTAGAAAAAAATTAACTAATTTAGTTCATTTTAATGAAATGACATAATTTAAAAAAAATCAACTTTTGTTTTATTTATTTATTATTATATATAAATCTAAGCCCATTTACTTCCATAATATCCAATTTCGATTATAAAATAAAAATTTTTTTTTTAGTTTTTTAATTTTGGTTTCGTTAATAATTCGTTGAATATAAAAAACTGTAGTTAAAAAATATAAATATTTCGTTCAACTACTACTAGTGCCATCTACTAATCTTCTCCGGAATTATATCATGTTGGCACATGATATCGACGCGATTTCCCTTAGTTATTATAAGTTATTTGAATACACACGAGGGCTCATCGATCCGGTTTCAATCACGTTTCTTTCTTAGTCTCATCACACTAACACAGACAAAAATGAAATGAAAAAATTTCCGGCACATTTTTGACACGTGTTTTGTTAATTTTAAGTGTAAGTTGTTTTCGATAAATTATATTGGGTGAATTATGCGAGGACATTAAAAATGATTCGATTATCAATGAGTCTGGACTCATGAGATTTGTGTGTGAACGCGAATGGTATTTTGAGACCAGAAATCGGTTTCAAATAGGTCCTCGTGTGGATTCACTGTTTGGAAATCAGTCCCGCTGATATCTAAGACATAATTGTTGAATGTATCTATGCTTATATAGTCATATAAATCTGGAGCAAAAGAAAACCGAATTGTATTGTAAACATAAATAGTATTTAAGATAATTACTTACGTCAATAGTCATTTATCACTTTAACATCAACAACCCTATTATAAAATAATGTAAAAATCCATTATTATATTGTTCGTGTTTTTCTATTCCTATTCTATTTTTGTTACTAAAAAACACGCCTAATATAATATTTATCCCAATCAACATAATGTATTGCAAGCATAGAATTAAATACTATAGAATGAATGTAATGATTTTTCCCATATAAGATTTGCTGTTTCACGTGTCACAAGCCAGAGCAGGATGGTTATATAAAAAATGCATATGGCGGTCTCATATGTCAAAGATTCAACCCCCTCAAACCAGTTTTTGTTTTTGTTTTAAATTACGCGTTTAATTTTGTGCTCTTAAAAAATCGTGAAAATATTAATTAAAATAATTAAAAAATATTTAAAATATTATTAAAATAGTTAGTGGATTGTGTGTAGTGTATCATTTTAGTAATAAAAATTACAAACATTTAATAAAATGAAGTGTCTCGTGAAAAACTGTTTAAATACGCCTAAAAAATTTCAAGAAAGAATTTCGTACCATCGGTAAGTGTTTATAAAAAAATAAAATGTAAATTATGTTGAAAAGAATGCGATTTGTGGTAAAATTATCCTTAATTTAATTTATAAATCAGATAAAAATAAGAAAACAATTTTGGTTATTGACGTGGGTAGCATCTTTTAATAAACATATGTTTTTTACCAGTGCCGCATTTTTCTTATTTTATTTCATGTGCTAAGTGCTTTGCTTTTCATAATTTATTTTTATTTTGGAATATGTACTGTAAATACAATTTTTTACAGAAATTATAATGTAAACATTTGTTTTTAGTTTACCAAAATATGGAGAACTGCAAAAGCAATGGTTGAAGCCTCATCAGATGATATTTCTATTGACCAAGAAATTTCAAAAGTAGACGAATCGAATATGTATGATGAAGATTTTCTTGTATACCCAATTATACTAAGTGAATTTTCAATTAATGTTATTGAATACATAGGAGGATTTATAGTCCGATATTAATTTAGAAAATTGAATTGTGAGGACTGTTGCACATTAATACAACAATGTACCTCTTATACCTCGCTAATCAATTTAAAAAATAAGGGTGGTCTGTTAACTCCTTCGTCGTCAGTATTAAAAATTTGTAAATATTCAGAAGCTGTATTAAAACGGGAATTGGCTGTTGCGGACTACAAAAACATAACGCAACTAAAATCTAGTTCTAAATTGTTTTAAAAAAAATAAGTTATAACGTTCTTCACAACCTAATAAGTGTAAATATTTTCAATGATGAAGATCAATATAGTCATTCTCAAGAACACGTTAATTTGTTAGCTCATTCTATCATATTCAAATATTATGACATCCGATTGAATTATTTTTGTAACCAAAAGTCATATAAATTAACGAAAAGAAACAAGTTTATTTCTTTATTACATTTCAAAGGAATGTGAAATAAATAAGCGTAGTGGTTTTATAATTATTATTTTTTATATTTTATAATTTTTTATTATATTAATATTATATTTAAATAAAAATAATTAATGTACTTTATTAAAGAAATAAAAATGTAATTAAATATAAATAATTTTTTAATTTAAACTTCCTAACTTCACTGCATTCGATCGAAAAAAATTCTAAATACGGCCCTGTTAATTTATATGCTTTCTCTTTTACCCTCCGAATTTATGACGCTTGACAGTTCTTTACATTCATTTTATATACTCTATTTCTATGATTGCAAGATGGAAATTACTATGCTTGCTTCACACTGTTTCTTTATACATAGTATTTCTTATATGTTTAGTATTGAGTACATAAGAGAAATAATTTTCAACTTGAAAGCGGTTTGTTTTTTGGTCATTCTGTTTTGGGATAGCAACCACAACACACTAACGTTGCAACAGAATCCATATAATTTATACAAAGTGACACAAATCAACACATTTGTAAATAAGAATAATAAATTTATACATCAACCCGAAATCGTCGTAATTATTACATTCACCTAATGTAATTTAAATTCATGTATCTAACGTAAATATATAATATGTATATATATATTGATAGGCGTTATTATTATTTATTATTAACTGCTTTTAATGTTTATTTAATTGGCTTCTAATTTATTTAATTAAAATCCAATTTCAGAACTTCTCTAAAATCCATTTTTAAATCCCCACCTGGTTCTGTATATATAATTTGACAATAGTTGGTTGGGATATGGCCGGGTTCCATTCAAAATGGTCGAATTGCAGAACTTTATCAAAAAGACACGTTAAAATCGCAATACAATTTGACCTTAGTTTATTAGAATCCTGGCCCAGCTCTACAAACTAAATTGAAGAATTATCGGTTGGGAAACGGCCTGGTTCCATTCAGTATGGCCGAATTCCAAAATTTCGTCCAAATTCAGCTACGTACACCGAATTTGGCCATTATTTGTTATGTTAGAGTCCAATCCAATTCTTTGCCAACCACTGTAAATTCCAGTTTGAGTGTGATTGGTTGAGGAATGGTAAGTTCCATTGAGCATGGCATAAATATGTCCTATGCAGTATAATTACACTTGGTAATTAATCACATATTCGTTAGTAAGTCATTTTTTGCAAAATAAGCTAAATTTATTTGAAATATCCAATCTGGTAGTTAATCTGGCATTGAATAACATTAATAGTTTTCCAGGAATTATTGCCTTTGGGATGTCTCACTTATATTTTGCAACTTTTAAATACTAATAGATTTTACAGTAATTTTTAATATACGAGTAATTCAAATAATTATGGTTTCAAGAAATTCTATTGTAAATTGTGGATTTGCAGAGGATTAAATTAATAAATGTTTGTATTATTAGGAAGCCGGAAAATATTAATTTAGAATTAAATTTCAGGAAATCTACGAATGCTTGTGAAATAATAATATTTCTTTGAAATATTAATTGCTGATTGTATAGACTAGAATTGTGTTACTAAGTATCGACTTTACCTAGGTGTCTGTAACCGGGCCGATTGAATCAATCAATTTTGTTTAGTAACAACGAAAAGTATTAACGCAGAATTATATTTCAGGAAATTTCCAGATGCGCGTGAATTAATAATGATTTTTCCATGGTTGCTGATTTATTGAATACCAATACCATCCTTATCCATTAAACCTATTAAGCCCTATTGCGGGAGTGAGTGCGATGTATTAGTGCATATTTTCCGTAAGTATAAACGCACAGTCAAAGGAGCAACTTCATCTTCATTTCTTTCCCCGTTTAATAATAAAACTGATTTTAATTGCGACTCATTTTTCAACCAAATTTTTTTCGATGAAGCAGCACTAACACAAACAAAAATGAAATTAAAAAAAGTTCAAGACCATTTTTTACATGAAGATTCGTTAAACTTTAAATTTGATTTTCGAGAGCAATAAAACAATACAAAACAAATTTGTGTCCTAAATATACAATAAAGTTTTAAAGTTGTAATAAAAAATGTCCAGTACATTTTTAGCATGTGTTTTTTTATTTAATTTTATTTCTCGAGTGTGTAGTGATAGAAAAATAAAAAAAAAATTGGGGTGATACTGTGATATACACATGTATGTGTAAAATAAACTTTTCAAAGAAGTAAAAATTCTCAAATGCTAAACTTTTCATATCATTGCGTCATCATCATCAAAACTGAAAAGCCATGAACTTTCCACTTCCGGTACACAGATTTCCACCAAATTTAGTAAGGATCTTCCATTTAATGGAAAAGGCTAAATAGAAAGTTTGATCCCGAATAGTCAATCCACCTGGACTGTAAATATGCCGAATTTTGGCAAGCTGAAGTTTTTTTTATCAAAACTCGCCATTTCCGGCTAATTTTGATTGAAACTTAATTTACACAATATCCTTTTGTTTTTTGTTTCTTCGTAAATGCTATATAACGGGTGTTTTTTTAGGAGGTTTGTTTTTCCGATAGATGTCGTTTTATTTTATGACAGTTGTTTTGACAGCTCAAAGTGGCATTTCTACTCAGTATTGTTTGGCAAATCATTATGAATAGGTTAACTCCAGAACAACGTTTTCAAATCGTGGAAATTTATTTTCAAAATCAGTGTTCAATTAAAAATGTTTATAGAGCACTTCGTGAATTTTATGGTGCACATAATCGCCCGTCAGAGACCACCATAAAGAACGTAATTACCAAATTTCGGTCTACATTCACTCTTTTGGATGCCAAGCCACCGACAAGAATGAGAAGAGTTCGTACAGAAGAAAATATTGCTGTCGTTGAGGCCAGTGTCGAAGAAAACGACAATTTATCGATTCGTCGTCGTGCTCAGCAAATTGGACTTTGTCCATCGACTTTATGGAAAATTTTACGTAAAGATTTGGGTTTGGTGCCATACAAAATTCAATTGGTGCAAGAATTAAAGCCACACGACCATCGTTTGCGCCGTGAATTCAGTGATTGGTCGTTAAATCAATTGAACGAAGATCCATTTTTTTACCGTAAAATTCTCTTCAGTGATGAGGCGCATTTTTGGTTAAATGGATACGTCAACAAACAAAATTGTCGCATTTGGAGCAAAGATAATCCACACGCCGTTCTAGAATTACCAATGCATCCTGATAAATGTACTGTTTGGTGCGGTCTATGGGCTGGTGGGATCATCGGTCCATATTTCTTTAAAAATGAGGAAGGACGACGCGTTACCGTGAATGGAAATCGATACAGAACCATGTTAAATGAGTTTTTGTTGTCAAATCTTGAAGATATGGATATGAATGAAATGTGGTTTCAACAAGATGGTGCCACTTGCCATACAGCACGTGAAACAATCGACTTATTGAAAGAAACTTTCAACGACAACATTATTTCGAGAAATGGTCCGGTGAATTGGCCTCCGCGTTCGTGCGATTTGACGCCACTCGATTACTTTTTGTGGGGATATGTGAAGTCATTGGTTTATGTGGATAAACCTCAATCGATTGACGCTTTGGAAACCAATATTCAACGTGTCATTGCTGACATACGCCCTCAAATGCTTGAAAAAGTGCTGGAAAATTGGACCTCCAGAATGACATTTGTGAAAAATAGTCGTGGTAGCCATATGCCAGAAATTGTGTTTAAATGTTTAATGCCAAAAAATTATCTACCAAATAAAAAAAAATTTTGGTCATTTCATAATTTTATATGTGTTTTATTCAAAAAAAAAATCGGCAACCTCTTAAAAAAACACCCTTTACTTTTCAAAATATTTGTAAACAACCAAATGCACCGAAACTATCAGTTCAATCAATTTATAGAAAGTCAATTTAGTCAATTTATAGAAAACGCTCAAGTATGAATTTTGATCCCGACAATCAATACACCTGGCCTGTACAGATTCCGAATTTTTGTTGAAAAACAGTTTTCTTGTCCAAAAATTGTACTCTAACACCTCTAAACAAAATGTACACAAAAAGAGGAAAAATTTCGTTTATGGGCTTAAGATCTAAATTTTAAATTAAATGAAATTTGGGTTGTTCTGGTTGATCGCCACTAGCCAGATATTGCTTTTACATCTAGGTGAGGTTACCAAGACGTTGGAATGGAAACTTCGTTTCGAACTAATGAAACTTGAATTTTTTCATTTTTTTCTTTATTTTGGAAATTGGTCTTACAAGTTTTATGAGCCAACCAATTATAATTAACGTAGACAATCAAGGAGCCATCCATTTGGCAGAAAATCAAACCATTTCTGAAAGATCTAAGCATATAGAATTGAAGTGGTTTCATATTCGAGTAAAGATCTCAAACGGATCAATGTCACTAAAGTACATAAAAACCAACGATAATTTAGCAGATTCGTTAATCAAATCTATACCTGGTTTGAGACTCGTGGAGCATTTGGGTCATTTGGGGATCGGAGATCCAGGAGGACTGTTAGACTGCAAACATGCCCCACGTGTATGCGTGTCACCGAACAAGACCAAACCAAGTAACAAAACAGGAAACTGAACTGAAATCTGTCTTTTAAGAAAAAAAGGGAAATGCGGTTTTTAGGGAGTCACTTTTTACAAAGCAAAAGAGTTGCATCATTTTTACATTTCGCGTGTTAAATAAATTAAATTACAACATTTGGGTTCTTTTATTTTCTTCTAATTTTCATTGCGACCTGCCAAAATCTGCGTCACATGTTTACAACATGTAAATCATTACCGTCAGTGTAATAATTTAGTACATAGCTTTCGGTACCCTGAAGATATCGTAGAACGTGTTTTAAAGCTTTCCAATGTTTTTCCGATGGTCTATTGTTGAATTGACTTGATAACGTAACACTATGAGATAAATCAGGTCTTGTGTTTGTCGACAAATACAACAGACTTCCAATTGCGGCTCTGTATATATGTGATCGCTGTTCATCAAGTTCATCGGCGTCTTCAGTTTTCATTAACTTTTCGCTCAAATTCATTGGAGACTTCACATTACTGCAATTTCCCATATTCATGTCAGCTAATAGGCCTCTTGCGAAATCAGATTGATCAATGCTATATCCATTTTCAGTTTTAGTTATTTTAGTTTGACAATACATGTTTCGCTTCACCTAAATCACGTTCATCAAATTTAATTCCCAAAGCATTTTTCATAATGTTTACTTCGTGAATTACACCGTATAGCAGCAAATCATCTACGTATGTCGTTACTATGAGCTCTCTTCTTTCGCAATAATACACACAAGGATCGGCCACAGATCTTTTAAGACCTTGTGATTTCAAAAATGAATCTATACAATTGTTCCATTTCAAACCTGATTGGTGTAATCCATATATGCTCTTCTTTAATTTGCACACATATTTTTGAGTAGAAATATCATCTGGGATTTGATCGAATTTAAGTCGTAAATCGTCTGACAAAATATTAAATGCATCAGGTAAATCCATATATACTTCATCTTCAAAATCTGCTAGAAGATAGGCAGCTTGGATATCAACATGATGTACAACCCATTTTTTCTTTGCTGCTACAGCAAATAATATTCTCATGGATTTCTTTTGCACAACTGGTGCATATGTTTTGTCGTAATCCAGACCCGGCCTTTGATAATTACCTAAAGCCACCACTCTTGACTTATATCGTTCCGGTTTACCATTCTCGTCGAATTTGGTTTTAAATACCCACTTGGATTTTATTGATCGTCTTTCCTTTGGTAGAATGACAAATTCCCACGTTTTATTTCTCAACAAATTTTCAATTTCAACAAGCATTGACTGCTTCCACAACTCACATCCACCTGACGATAATGCTTCATGAGTTGTTTTTGGATCTCGAGGAATTTTAAAATCAACATTCGAAATTTTCATTGCATTTCCAACAATGTCACTAGTTTCGTAATCGCGCAACCACAACGGCTTTTTAATTTCCCGGCCAGTAACGACACCTTCTAACACATTTTCCCGGTATTCCTCCTGTTGATCGTCTTCCGAAATTTCTGCTGCGGATTCAATAACTTCATCGTGATTTTCGTCTTCATATACTGGAAATATGTTCAATCCAAATGTTATTGCTTCATTTCTTTTACTTTCAGATATGCAGTCCAAAATTGTATTTCTCATTGGAAAACAAGTCTCATCGAATATCACGTCCCGGCTGATGAAAATTTTATTTGATACGGGATTCCAAAGTTTGTATGCCTTAGATGATGATGCATACCCGATAAAAATGCATGCAACGGCACGAGGACAAAATTTGTTCTTTACGTTCTTCAATTTTGACCACACACGACAACCCCATACTTTCATATGAGATAAATTTGAAGATTGATGTTTCCATCTTTCATAAGGAGTTTCACCGTCATTGGCCGTAGTCGAGCATCTATTACGAACGTAACACGCCGTTGTAATAGCATCGCCGCAGAATTGTAATGGCATACCTGACTCTATCAACATACATCTTGCTGCATTTAACAGTGTTTGGTTAAATCTTTCAGCCACGCCATTTTGTTGTGGTGTTCCTGGAACCGTCAATTGGTGCTCGATACCCATTAATTGAAACTCAGAAGAAAATTTACTTCCACAATATTCACCCCCATTATCAGTACGAATGGCCGCAATTTTTCGGTTATGCATATTTTCAACATTCCGTCGATAAATGTTGAATGATTTGTAAACGTTACTTTTATGAGAAATACAATCAGTTACAGCAAATCTTGAATAGTCATCAATAAATGTAACCACATATCTATTATTTCCCATTAACGTAGGATTAAATGGCCCCATTACGTCTGTCTGTACCAATTCTAATGGTTTTTTCGCCCGTGTTAAACTTTGCTTCGGAAATGGCTTCGCCTTCATCTTTCCTGTCATACACGTATCGCATTTATTGACTTCTTCTTCCGTTGTTGCAATTTTTAACTCTGATTCCATTTTTTTCAACGAAATAATATTTATATGGCCCAAACGTTGGTGCCAAATATTTCTGGACTCAGTTTTAAAACACTTCCCAATATCAACTTTTTCGCTTGTATGATAGCTCTCATAAAATTTGAACAGTCTTTCGGATTTGACAGCGACTGCAATAACACCTTCTTGATCGACCAAAACTGCATTACTACTGCTGAGAACAACCTTTATATCTTTGTCAGTTATTTTCGATACGGAAATAATATTTCCTCCCAGTTCCGGCACGAACAATACATCCTTCAGCAAAACCGTACATCCACCATTCACGTCACTCATCTTAATTGAAACATCACCAATTCCCTCAACTGCAATATTCGTTCCATTTGCACTTTCTACGTAGCTATTTAGTTGCTTGTAATTCACCATCTTGTACCTATGCGAGGTCATGTGGTCAGTGGCACCACTATCAAGGATCCACATACAATCAATATTTGTATTTTTATCATTTGTAGAACAACTAACTGACGCACGACATTTTTGTCCTGTAACAACTTTTGCTATAGCTTTCGAGCTAATTGTTTCTTCCTTGCGTCCTTGCGTTTTATTTGGACAATTTCTACCTATATGTCCAAATTCTAAACATGAATAACATCGCACAAATTGTTGGGACTGCTGTGATTTATCATTATTTTATCTTCGCTGTGATGATTTATTGTAATTCGTCTTCTGCTTAACATCTCTTGGTTTCTCAGCATGCTTCGTTGCTAATGCCTTAGTATCATCATTTAATGCATGGGCACCCTGAATTCTTCTTTCTTCTTCTAATAGCTTGCTCTTTATTTTCGTCATTTGCAGCTCATCGTCATCGGCTCGAATATTTCTTGCAACATACTCATATTCATGTGGTAAGCCTAGTAGTGCAAACCCTGCAATTGCTTTTTCGTTGAAATCAAACCCCGCATTTTTGACTTTGTTGTACAAGGCATTGCGTTTCATCAAGTAATCACCAATAGACTGTGATGATTCTTTCTGCAGATTTACAAAATCATGAACGAGTAAAATACCGTGCCAAGTGTCATACTTTGTATGAATTTGTTGAAGCGTTTTCCAAATTTCCTTCGCACTCTTACAATTAATGATATCGTCTAAACTTTCATCATTAACGGATAGGTAAAATATACTTTTCGCCAAATGATCCGTTTTCTTCTGAACATCTGTTAATTCTTTTCCATCTTCAAACCCTGGATTAACTGCATTCCAACATCCTTTAACCTCTAATACATCTTGAATACGCAACGACCAATGTCTATAATTATTGGCATTAAGTTTATCCAATTTCGTCTCATCCATGTTGCGTCTATTTTGAGGTTACGTCGTCTATATTTTTATACTTATTAAATCCCTTTTACACGTCGTCTGGGCCCATAACCTGATATTTTGGCAGGTCGCAATGAAAATTAAAAGAAAATAAAAGAACCCAAATGTTGTAATTTAATTTATTTAACACGCGAAATATAAAAATGATGCAACTCTTTTCCTTTGTAAAAAGTGACTCCCTAAAAAAACCGCATTTCCTTTTTTTCTTTAAAGACAGATTTCAGTTCAGTTTCCTCTTTTGTTACTTGGGTTGGTCTTGTTCGGTGACACGTATACACGTGGGGCATGTTCGCAATCTAACAGTTACATCGAAAGGAATTATTAAAACCAAACGCATTTGCAATCAACTTAAAGATTGTCGAAAAGAATACAAAGACATAATATCATTCAGCCAGTCAAAAGAGTCAACAAAAGGACCTATTTGATGAATATTGGGCTTTAGGGAACTACAATTGTAGGACAACATTTCTTACTGGACTCATAAGTGTTGCGGAAAAAAATCTCAAAAGATACGAGAAACTTCAACGTAAAAATAATCATCGGTGTTCATGCCAGTACTTCCTGAAAATTGATGGAATTAATCTAAATGTTTGTAAAAGTTGTTTCTTTCTTCTTTTTTTTATCTCTGCTATCTGTTCTGGAGCCAAGGCTCTCCCAACTCTTTCGCGGTTTGCTTGTTTACGTCCTTACTTTTACGCCTGTATTGGCCAATTCGAGGACGTACGGTTATAGGTCCGATTTTATTACCATCTGCACATTGCATAGCTCCATGCCAGCCTATACTGGCATGGAAGAATGCGTGTGAAGTTTTTCACACTTTATTTCACACATATACGTATACGAATCATATTGGAATACACCGAGTCCAATTGGATTCTAATTGATTTGTTAAAGTATTAGTGCATCTGTACACTGTTATGAAATGAATTATTTTTTCAGGAAATATGTCATTAAAATTAACTGGGAATTTTTAAGTAAAATTATATATTTTATTAGAATTTGGTAGTGTTCGATAATGTGATTATTTTAATTTAACTTAATATGAATATATTTTTTATATGTCTCGTTACTCCAAATTTTACTCACGGTCCGATTGATGTCTTGTCAATTTTTTTTGTTAGATTTTCTTATACGCAGTTTGCAACTGCAGCAAAATTATTGAAAGCTAAAGCTGCAATGACGAAAATTTATCGTAAGCAACACAACTTTCCAAAGAAGCATTCCAGAGGTTACGTTAAAGGTTGCTAATGGCTTTAATTAGTTTATATCAATTGATAACATTTACTAACAATGTGAATGTGATACAGTTCGTATCGTGCCGGATTCGGATACTTTGTCAGGTAAAGTTTGTGTACTAAACTATTAGTACGTAAACCAAAGTTGCAAACCTTGAAAGCCGAGTACTTTAATTAAACTAAACGTTATAACTCTAATTAGATTTCTAATTAAATGATTTTGATATCGAAATTTAATTATTAGTGTGGGGTAATAGTATAATGGTAAGCCATTTCAAATGAAGCGTTAAAGTCCATTTTCCGTTTCAAGACAAATTTGATTTCAAAAAAAATTCGTGAACACTTTGGGACTCGGGTTGAAGAATGATATGTAGCCTGATCAGATGAGGAATTTAATTAGCTATTAGACACACTATCGGAACCTGAGTCAAGATCTCTGGTAAAGAGTGTCAATGGCCGTTTTCCGTTCCAAGACAAATTTGATTTTCTTCGAAAAAAATTCATGAACACTTTGGGACCCGGGTTAGAGGATGATATATGGGGTGATCAGATGAGGAATTTAATTAGCTATTAGAAGCACTATCCGAACCTGAGTCAACATCTCTGGTAAGGAGTGTTAATGGCCATTTTCCGTTCCAAGACAAATTTGATTTTCTCCGAAAAAAAATTCATGAACACTTTGGTACCCGGGTTAGAGGATGATATATGGGGTGATCAGATGAGGAATTTAATTAGCCATTAGAAGCACTATCCGAACCTGAGCCAACATCTCTGGCAAGGAGTGTTAATGGCCTTTTCCGTTCCAAGACAAATTTGATTTTCTTCGAAAAAATTCATGAACACTTTGGGACCCGGGTTGGGGGATGATATATGAGGTGATCAGATGAGGAATTTAATTAGCTATTAGAAGCACTATCCGAACCTGAGCCAACATCTCTGGCAAGGAGTGTTAATGGCCTTTTCCGTTCCAAGACAAATTTGATTTTCTTCGAAAAAATTCATGAACACATTGGGACCCGGGTTGGGGGATGATATAAAGGGTGATCAGATGAGGAATTTAATTAGCTATTAGAAGCACTATCCGAACCTGAGTCAACATCTCTGGTAAGGAGTGTTAATGGCCATTTTCCGTTCCAAGACAAATTTGATTGTCTTCGAAAAAAATTCATGAACACTTTGGGACCATGGTTAGAGGATGATATATGGGCTGGTCAGATGAGTAATTTAATTAGCTATTAGAAGCACTATCCTAACCTGAGCCAACATCTCTGGTAAGGAGTGTTAATGGCCATTTTCCGTTCCAAGACAAATTTGATTTTCTTCGAAAAAAGTTCATGAACACTTTGGGACCCGGGTTGGGGGATGATGTATGGGGTGATCAGATGAGGAATTTAATTAGCTATTAGAAGCACTATCGGAACCTGAGTCAACATCTCTGGTAAGGAGTGTTAACGGCCAATTTCCGTTCCAAGACAAATTTGATTTTCTTCGAAAAAAGTTCATGAATACTTTGGGACCCGGGTTGGGTGATGATGTATGGGGTGATCAGATGAGGAATTTAATTAGCTATTAGAAGCACTATCGGAACCTGAGCCAACATCTCTGGTAAGGAGTGTTAATGGCCATTTTCCGTTCCAAGACAAATTTGATTTTCTTCGAAAAAATTCATGAACACTTTGGGACTCGGGTTGGTGGATGATATATGGGCTGGTCAGATGAGGAATTTAATTAGCTATTAGAAGCACTATCCGAACCTGAGTCAACATCTCTGGTAAGGAGTGTTTTCAGTCTTTTAATACTTTTGTCCTAAAAATATTGGCTCATAAATTCCTGTATGTGTGTGTGAATTCCAACTATTACATTCTATAAATAAAGTAAATATTAGTGCGACTAGAAATTGTTGTTTACATTTTCACTTGGGTATTATTTTGTTTTAAAATAATAATAATAATCTAATAATCTTTATAATCGCAAATACAGTTCGAAATGTGATTTTGCGCTCACCTTTTGTAATTTATGGAAACCGACCAATAGATGTCTCTAAACCCTCTCTATTTTGTCAAGTATTTTCTAATAAATTATATGCACATACATATAATAATTTTAGGTTTAGTTTTATAATTATATGCATTCACTTTTGTATTATTTTCCATTTTGATAACTTATTTTCAGTTTAATAATTATTATTCGTATTAAAACTTATCTAGCAAACAAATACTGTAAAATCAATGATCAATGAATAATTTAAAAATTGTGAAGAAATTTAAGAAATTGTGAAATTTTTTTAACTACACCCAACAGATCAACGATCGCACAAGGAATAAACAATCTTAGCAAAACGGTGCCGTGGTTTCAAATAAAAACTTCGGCAGGTCCCGTTAGAAATGTAGGGTAGAATCGCCGAAGAATGGGCTAAATAGCTTAATTTTGAATAACCGTTTTTGTTTGAAAATGGTGTACATATGAATGTTACATATGAACATACATATATTATATATATGATAATTTTGGCTTAAACTTACTTGTTACTTTAAATTCACATCAGTGAATTACGACAAAAAGTAGATATTGCTCATATATACATATTAATATGTGTAATATGTAGGTGGCTTCTTTATAACAAGCTTCTAAAGTTTGTAAGGTTATTTTAAGTTTGTAAGCAGGTACAAGAACCCTTTATAAAATCGTGTCCTTATGTCGGTTCTTAATGGGTAAAATAATTATTTTTTAAGCAATAATCAGTTTTGTAAATATTATCAAAATTGAATTAGTACCTCAAATGTTCCATAGTGGGCCGTATTGAGACTAGCGAAAGTATAGAAAACAAAACAAGTGGCAAAAAATGAAGTTCGCTTCAGTTACACCCAAGACACTTATTTTATTTTTAAGTTGATAATTTTAATATTAATTACAAATAAATTAGTGTTTGTGTTTATATTTTAACGCAATATAAAAAAACATTAAGCTTTCCTAGGTTTGATTCCCAAAAAATAAAGTTTATTTACAACTCAAAATACAATTTTTTTTTAAAAACTAACTTTTCGAACGTTTTGTTCGATATCAACATAAATCAGTATCTAATAATTCGTTTATGAAAAAACTTTTTGAATGCAAATTGAATTACATTACCTTAGGCTTCATTGCTGGCCCAGTTAAATGCACGGTTATCTACCTTTTAGTAGAATCAGATATTCTTGTCTTATATGGCCAAAATCATTTCTTGATGGTCGAGCTTATTTCGTAATCGTTTCTGATCTGCTGCGATGGCGTAATCGTTTCTGATCTGCTGCGAGCCGCTGACATCGAAGTTGTAATTTTAGTTTTGCAGGTGCAGGGTATTGTTGGTAAAAAGTTACAATAATTGTTTTGCAAACTAGTTTAAGAAGCATTTCGATGTCACAATCCATTCTTTCAAATTGTATGGTATGGATCAAACGTTATAATAATAGCGACTCGTTTTTATCACATACTCCTTACAATCGTTACGGTCTTTCAATACTCGACGAATACTACGATTTCTTTTGCTGGTATCAATCAGCATTCCACGGTATGCCGCTAATTTACATGAAAAACGTCAAATGCTTTAGCTGGAATTATAATATGCATCTTCTTTTCGAACCAAATAAGCATTCATCGGGCATTTAATACCGATTTGTTAAAATTCTACGGAATTCGTTTGATTGCTATAACGTTAAATTACTGTGAAAATTAACTAGTGGAGTATTATAATACTTGATACTTACAATTTGTCGAAGTTTCGTTCTAACACTCTTGACAATAGCGTTGAAAATGTGCATCTAAGGAGTAAGGACTATGGTTTTTATTCGGGCCCACTTTCATATGTTTATGCAGCTGAAGTAAATCGGCAATCTCCATTATTGGACACGTAAATAATTTCGATCAAATTTTTAAAAAGCAGACATTTTTGTAGATGCATAGTTAGGCGCCATTAGGATCAGTGATTGCTTTAGATTGTACGTACTAAAATAGAGGTAGTTGAAATTCGACCAGAAGGTTTTAAAAATTTTCCGTAATAATCCTTCTGTGAGCAGTGAGCATAAAATATTTCTTCTCTAATCAGGTTTGCAGGTGCATTCATTACATACTAGACTTACAATATGGCATCAGTTGGCCACCTGCAATACTTAAATACTATTAAAACATGCTACATACTGGAATTATTCTAAATTTATAAAAAAGTAGACACCACTTTGGTCAGAATTGCTTTTAAAACCATTAAAGGCCTTTTGCGTAGGTCGAGAATAAATCAATTCTACTTGGGATACCATTTTCCCAAAATATTCTTGGAGAACAAATCTTTCTTATTGGCATTTTTGATGTAAAATTATATTACATGGTTTGGACAAGACGCCACGTCCAATCCAAATCCAAAGGCAACTAAATTAATTAAAATCCTAAGTTTATTTTTGTTTTTACAGTTATTTAATATGCTGTTTTTATCAATAAGAAAATAAAATTACCACTCTTATTTATTGGCCATGTTTCATGGCATGGGTTCATACATATATGTATGAAGTATCATCATACATACATTTATAAAAAACAATATTTTTTATATGCAAAGGCGTTTGCAATCAAATTTAATATATTACGTTTATACCAATAGATTATAGAATAAAAGTATTTAAAACGTGTCAATTTATGGTATAAAAGTGCAAAGCAAACTATGTATATGTTATGCCATTTCCGCTATAAAAATGGCCATGACGACAATAAAACAAAATATGGTTGAGTTAGTGTTAGTGACAGGTAACCGCGATTATACTTTTCCATAATAAAAACAAATCGATTGGCAAGTTTAATTTCGTTTATATTTCCCAAATACTTAAGTTTTTCTTATGATTTCATTGACGTAATCATAATTTATCCAAGTACAGTTTCAGACTATTTTTAATCCAAATTTAAAAATGTTTATTTCATAATTCCATTTTTTTCTAAAGTTTACTCTATTTATCTGACATATTTTATTATGTTTTACATTTTTGTTTTGTTTTGATTTTTTGCTGCATTTTGGTTTGCGCGAAATAAAATAAAAACAAGACATGTAACAGAGGCAAGAAGTACTATACAATTTTAAAGTAGTATGTGAACAGGCAAAACGCACATTGTATGAAAAGATGATGACACGGCCATATTTATACGTACTGGTCAAATTAAAGACATCATAGCGAAAAATGGTAAAATTCTGAATGAAATCGAAATTAAAAATGAAAAACAATTAATCAAAATTAAAGGTAAATCAACCTAGTTAGTTGTTAGGAGAATAAAAATTTATTTTTCAGCCACATTTACGAGGTATAAATAAATAGTCATAAAAAAATCATTTCAAATAATTATTTCAATAGCGTTTGAATGAAAGTTTTTTTCGTGTTTACATTTTTTGGGCCCGTACACACACAAAGAGCATATATTGTAAGACGGCCGTTTACACACACATAGGCACTGATATTATAATTATTATATGTATGTGCATATAATTTATTAGAAAATACTTGACAAAATATAGAGGGCTGAGAGACATCTATTGGTCGGTTTCCATAAATTACAAAAGTTGAGCGCAAAATCACATTTCGAACTGTATTTGCGATTATAAAAATTAATAGATTATTATTATTATTTTAAAACAAAATAATACCCAAGTGAAAATGTAAACAACAATTTCTAGTCGCACTAATATTTACTTTATTTATAGAATGTAATAGTTGGAATTCACACACACAAAGGAATTTATGAGCCAATATTTTTAGGAGAAAAGTATTAAAAGACTGAAAACACTCCTTACCAGAGATGATGACTCAGGTTCGGATAGTGCTTCTAATAGCTAATTAAATTCCTCATCTGACCAGCCCATATATCATCTCCCAACCCGGGTCCCAAAGTGTTCATGAATTTTTTTCAAAGAAAATCAAATTTGCCTTGGAACTAAAAATGGCCATTAACACTCCTTACCAGAGATGTTGACTCAGGTTCCGATAGTGCTTCTAATAGCTAATTAAATTTCTCATCTGACCAGCCCATATATCATCCCCCAACCCGGGTCCCAAAGTGTTCATGAATTTTTTTCGAAGAAAATCAAATTTGTCTTGGAACGGAAAATGGCCATTAACACTCCTTACCAGAGATGTTGACTCAGGTTCCGATAATGCTTCTAATAGCTAATTAAATTCCTCATCTGATCACCCCATATATCATCCTCTAACCCGGGTCCCAAAGTGTTCATAAATTTTGTCGAAGAAAATCAAATTTGTCTTGGAACGGAAAATGGCCATTAACACTCTTTACCAGAGATGTTGACTCAGGTTCCGATAATGCTTCTAATAGCTAATTAAATTCCTCATCTGATCAGCCCATACATCATCCCCCAACCCGGGTCCCAAAGTGTTCATGAATTTTTTTCGAAGAAAATCAAATTTGTCTTGGAACGGAAAATGGCCATTAACACTCCTTACCAGAGATGTTGACTCAGGTTCGGATAGTGCTTCTAATAGCTAATTAAATTCCTCATCTGACCAGTCCATATATCATCTCCCAACCCGAGTCCCAAAGTATTCATGAATTTTTTTCAAAGAAAATCAAATTTGCCTTGGAACTAAAAATGGCCATTAACACTCCTTACCAGAGATGTTGACTCAGGTTCCGATAGTGCTTCTAATAGCTAATTAAATTCCTCATCTGACCAGCCCATATATCATCCCCCAACCCGAGTCCCAAAGTGTTCATGAATTTTTTTCAAATTTGTCTTGGAACGGAAAATGGCCATTAACACTCCTTACCAGAGATGTTGACTCAGGTTCGGATAGTGATTCTAATAGCTAATTAAATTCCACATCTGATCACCCCATATATCAGGGACTGTATCTGATGATGTAAAGAAGGGTGTTCAAGCAGCATTAAGCGAGGTTCGATGCGAAGAGATACTTGTGACTTCAATGAGGCCTACTCACTCGGATACGATGAACACTACAGTAAAATTGCCAATACAGTGGACGAAGCAGCTGGTGGAGTGCAGGCGCATCCGAATAGGATGGATTTCTTGTCGAGTCCAATTACGTGTCGACCATCGTTGTTATAAATGCTGGGAAAGAGGACACAGAGCGAGGAGTTGCAATGGGCCTGACCGCAGTAACCTTTGTTTTAACTGCGGTAAAGACGGGCACAAGAGAAATGAGTGCAGCCAAACGCAAGGCAGGCCATTTAGAAAGAGGCAGAATAATGAGAGAGAAAGCTCGCCTGTAGATATGGCCAATCGAACAGGAGAGGAACAACGAATATGCGAGTGATGCAAATTAATACGCATCGCAGTAGGCCGGCCCAGGACCTCCTTATAGCTACTGCCAAAAAAATGCAGGTAGACGTGGGTCTGGTGAGCCAGCCAAACCGACGAACACTTCAGAGAGGAAACTGGAAGGTTGACTTAGACGAAGATGCCGCGCTAATGGTGCTTCCAAAGGACGTTCCAGTTGCTAGAATTGGTAAAGGAAAGGGAGTGGTCTGGGTAGAACTAGAAGACATTGTAATCGTGAGCTGCTATTTCTCTCCTAACTAACCTATGGAAGAATTCATCATAAGGCTGGACGAACTCAGCGTAGTAGTTCGGAACCAAACTAAAGATGTGATTGTAGCGGGCGACTTTAACGCAAAATCTCCAGAGTGTGGCGGAGATGTATTAGACAATAGAGGTCAGCAACTGGCAGACTGGGCTGCATCCTGTAACCTTAGCAGTGTCAACACGGGGCAATCACCTACATACGAAGGAGGAAACTATGGCTCGTTCCTAGATGTAACCTTCGTCTCACAAAACACCATAAATCGAATCCAAAACTGGAAAGTTTTGAATGAAGAAAGTCTTAGTTACCACCGATATTTTATGTTCGAAATAAACACAGCGACACCAGCTAGACTTCCGGGGACCAGCGTTCCAGTCAACCGAGGCTGGCAGGTTGGGGAATGGAGCCAGACGCGCCTTCGTAGCGCGATGCAACAACACCTTGGCGCCCCTAGCATAATAACACCGACACAATTAGTAACAACTGTCAGAAGAATATGCGAAGAGGCGCTAGAATCTAGAAGTGGAAATAGACGAAAAGCTGTCTACTGGTGGACTTCAGAAATCGCTGAACTTCGCAAACGCTGCAAGGCGCCAGGCGAAGGCTTACAAGAGAGAACGGGCGCGCTAGCGGTCAAGCAGACAGAACCTTTCACCATAATTTGAAGAGCGCTCGCACCTGCATGAGAAAGGCGATCGCGAAATCGAAAAAGAACTGCTGGAATCTCCTCTGTAATACAATCGAAGAGGACCCTTGGGGAGATGCATAAAAGATCGTGATGAAAAGATTCGGACGAAAAACGCCTACATTACCCGCAGATATCACTAACACCGTCGTGGCCTCGCTCTTTCCAACGCACGACCAAGTGGAACATGAAAACATACGACCGGTAGAAATTCCACCTTTCACAACTAAGGAACTCGAGATGGCCTGGCGGAAATTGAAAACGAAGGAAAGTTCCGGGCCAGATGGAATTCCATCAGAGGTCGTTAGGATCGCGGCGGAAACTCACCCAAAAAAGGTGCTAGACGTGATGAATTCCATTCTAGAGAAGGGGGAATTCCCTCGCATCTGGAAAACGGCGCGATTGGTGCTGTTAAAGAAAAATGGAAAACCGGATGGCGTATCAACATCTTACAGGCCACTCGGTCTGCTGGACACGTTCGGAAAGCTTTTCGAACATTTGCTATTACGCAGACTGATCGTCGAAATTGATAGGGCACGTGGACTCGCTAATAATCAGTTTGGATTTCGAGCAGGGCACTCCACAATAGATGCTATAGTGGAGGTTATGAAGCTTATAGATTCAGCCGCTTATGGTACACAATATACGCGGCGTATCCCAGTAGTAATCACACTGGATATAAGAAACGCCTTTAATAGCGCATCATGGGAGTTAATTCTACAAGAACTTAATAACTTCCAAGTTAGTCCATATTTAAGGAGGGTACTTCAAAGTTACTTGAGTGAGCGACGAATCATTGTGGAAGCTGGAGGTGTTGCTTCTCAGATGGATGTCACGAGCGGGGTTCCCCAAGGTTCCATATTGGGACCGATGCTTTGGAATATCTTGTATGATGGCATTCTTCGAATTCCCTTGCCCGAAGATGTCAGATTAGTGGGCTACGCAGATGACTTGGCACTCGTTGTCTCCGCCAGACATGAACTACAACTAGTGGAACGAGTGGATGCAGCAATAGAGGTGATTTCTAGGTGGCTTCACATTCACCGAATGCAATTGGCCCCAGAGAAAACTGAAGCAGTGGTAATGACAGGCCGCAGAGTTCTCAACTCGATGGATTTCAACGTGGATGGAATCAAAGTAAAGCCGACTACACACATTAAATACCTGGGTATATGGCTAGACTACCGTCGCTGTTTTCAAGAACATGTAAGGCAAATTGTAGCAAAGGTGACTCGGACGACAAAAGGGCTCATCGGATTGATGACAAATGTTGGTGGACCAAGCGCTAGTAAAAGAAAATTGCTCTCATCAGTGGTTTTATCCTCAATACTTTATGGGGCACCCATCTGGATACGAGCTTTAGACACTGCAAAGGCGCGTGGACAGTTGGACTCGTTGGAGTGTGTGCAACGGACCCTAGCACTGCAGTGCATACAGAACAGTTGGAAAGGAAGCAGTTCTCGTGATAGCTAATATGCCGCCGATCACGCGTTGAGGCCAACTCAGAATTAATGCAAGAATGGCAGACTCGATGGGAGAGCGCTGATACTGGATCGTGGACCAGGGAGCTCATCCCGAGGCTAAAGGAATGGGTGGAGCGTAAACATGGCGAGGTGAACTTCCATCTCACTCAGTTCTTGTCAGGTCACGGTTGTTTCAACAGCTACCTATTCAGAGTGCATATCAAGGATATACCTAATTGCTTATACTATACCGAAGAGGATACACCAGAGCACACGATACTCTACTGTGCAAGGTGGGATCAAGTGCGAAAGCAGTGTACAGATGTTGTAGGAGCCATAACACCAGGTACAATCATTTCGAGGATGCTGGCGGACGAGAATGGTTGGTATGCTATAAGTAGGATGATTAGAGTAATACTAACCATAAAAATGAGGGAACAAGCGACCATGTCGCTCTGAACAAAACTAGAGGACAATAGACATCCCGCGGTCGAAGAAATGCAACAAATTTGTGGTACCGGTCGCTGCGAGGAGGTGAGGTAGGGGGTTTTTAGTCGGTAGAAGTCCGGCACAACGTCCATGAGGATTTTCCCCCTACTAGAAAAAAAAAAAAAAAATATATATATATATATATATATATATATATATATATATATATATATATATATATATATATATATATATATATATATATCTTGCCACCCTTCAGTTGGACCCATAACTCCTCGATATCAACACCACCTTTCACAGCTTTAAGTAGGTCAGCGTACGTGCGTCCTTCTGCCTTAACTATAACTGTTTCTTTCCGGTTTCGTGGGTTTCTCTTACGTCGCCTAACTTCTGTGAGACCTTGCTCTGCGTCAGGCTGCGTGACCTGCTTACTGCCTTTCACTTTTGTCTCGGCTTTCAGTTTATCCCTTGTTCCTCTCTCGGCACCCATGCAAATTTTGATGCATACTCCGCTATTGCTATAACAGCACTCCAGGATCTTACGCAAGTTTAACCTGTTTCTGACTGTCGAGGTGACGCTCAACTCCGTGCATTTCTGGGAGGCAGTCTTCATTCTTCTTGCTAACTCGATAAATTGTGCTTCTAGCTCATTATCGTCTACCTCTTGATTAACGTAGCCAACTAGCAAAGTACGTCCATCACTAGCCGGCCGATTCTGGCCCTTTAATTCAATCCTGTCTGAATTTCGTATAACAGCAACGTCACCATACTTAAAGTACTGATTGTCTAACAGCTGCTGAAAGCCTGGTACTTGTTTTCCCAAATTATGCAATTCTTGAGTGATTGGTTTATTTCCGTCAATAAAAATGGCTCTCGTTAACGTTTCACAATCCATAAAGCTGTTACGGCTGATTTTAGTTACGCGAATTACTTTTTGTGGCCATTCCTTTGAGACAGTTGACCTGATATCTTGTGCTGTCATCGTCGAGTGAATCAAGTTGCAGAGCTCCTCGGTTTTCTTTTCAATTTCCTTTAAGTCCACTGTTTGTGTGGACATCTCCTGTGCCGCAGTTTGTTTTTGTATCGGGCCTAGATCAGTTTGAGTGGCTATGTTGTGCTGTGCCACGTGTTGACCATCATTGTCAGTTCTACGCCGCTTCTTCTCAGTTACGATGGGCCTATTACTCCATGTCTGTAGTGTTTGCTTAAAATTTGATAATTTATATGCAGCCATCCTTACCCTCGACACCGCATCCTTTATTTGATTTTTCGTTGTCGGGTTAGCCTTTACCAATGAGCTCAGTCCGCCGGTTTCCTTCTCGATCTGCTCGATCACTGCGATTAACTCTGCTAACTCGGGTTGATTGTCAACATGTTCTGCGTTTTCTGCGTCGCAACGACGTTTTGTGCCACTCCATATTGAAAGGTCTGGAACCGAGGAGTGGTGTGGTGGAGACCTACTTAAAAGTTTTGTTGGTTTAAAGTAGCAGTTGTAACTTTCGTCTATGTTTCCAGTAATTGTTCCGGATGCTTTGGCCTGGTCACTCACCAACAGCGTCCTTTCAGTTGTTTGCGGTTGATTGTCCCCCCCAGAATCCGTGGGACGATCCTCTAGCGCAGAGGAGTGGGATTCCCGAAGTGATTCGGTACCCACCTGGGGTAATATTGTTTTTTTTTTAGGTCTTCGCATTTAATAGTTTTGCCGACTACCACGAGTAATCGTTGTAGTCGCCCGGGTGGTACCACGTGGAGGTAAATTAAACACTTGCTAGTTTCAGATAGTTGCAACGCTGGAGTATGGTGCATGACACCATAAACGGTCAGACGCCTACCCTATTGATCCCAGCCCTACCCATATATATATATATATATATATATATATATATATATATATATATATATATATATATTATATACATATATATATATATATATATATATATATATATATATATATATATATATATATATATATATATATATATATATAATATATATATATATATATATATATATATATATATATGTATATATATATATATATATATATATATATATATATATATATATATATATATATATATATATAAATATATATATATATATATATATATATATATATATATATATATATATATATATATAAATATATATATATATATATATATATATATATATATATATATATATATATATATATATATATATATATAAATATATATATATATATATATATATATATATATATATATATATATATCTATATCTATATCTATATATCTATATATCTATATATTTATATCTATATCTATATATCTATATATCTATATATCTATATCTATATATCTATACCTATATATCTATATCTATATATCTATATCTATATATCTATATCTGTATCTATATATCTATATCTATATCTATATATCTTTATCTATATCTATATCTATATATATCTACATATATCTATATATCTATATATGTATATCTATATATCTATATATATATATATATATATATATATATATATATATATATATATATATATTATATATATATATATATATATATATATATATATATATATATATAGATATCTAATATATATATATATATATATATATATATATATATATATATATATATATATATATATATATATATATATATCCATATCTATATATCTGTATATCTATATATCTATATATCTATATCTATATATCTATATATTTATATATCTATATATCTATATATCTTTATATCTATTTTTATTTTATTTTATTTTTATTTTAGTGAATTAATTCGTAATATAAATTACAGTACAATTTTAGCAATAAAAAATATATCAAATGAAATACATAATTCTGGTTATTATAATAAATTATTTAAAATAGTTTTCCTTTAAAGATAGTCTGATTCCAGATTTCGTCATATTAAAATCACAAAACATACTTAATTGATTATAAAACTTCGACATTAAATTCAAAGGTTCGTCACATCCATAATTAGTTTTATGAAAATCTAATTTCAGAAGGGTTCGAGTACGTAGATTCCTCACAGGGGCATACAAGTTAAGGTTAAATAATAAATACGGGCTTACAATTTCGCCATTTAGTAAATTGGAAATGAAAATAGCCCCAGCATGCTGCCGGACGAATATCAAGTGGCTCGAGTTTTAGAGATTTACATCGCTCGGTATATGGAGGGAGGCATAAAACATTCTCCCAGCACATTCTACGATTATCAAACCCAATAGTTTTCCAGGCATAGAAAATTAAGAATGATTTCTGAACCGCCTCAATTCTCTTGACATGATTACTGTAACTTGGACACCAAACACATGACGCATATTCAAGTTGTGAACGGACAAGAGATTGATATAGCGAGATCAAAGCTTTCGGGTTATTAAACTCTTTCATAATTCGTTTAAGAAATCCTAACATAGAACAAGCCTTTGCAATTATCAAATCAATATGCCGATTCACTGATAAGGTTTGTGTAAACATAACCCCAAGATCTCTTACTTCAGTTATTCTTGATAACTTATCATTATTAATACAGTAATCATGTATTACATATGACGAGCGGGTAAATGACATAATTTTACATTTCTTGGTATTCAAAAATAATAAATTATTTTCACACCAATGGCTAATTGCATCAATGTCCTTCTGCAGATTAAATGAGTCTTGCGTATCATTTATTGGGGAAAATATTTTTAGATCATCAGCATAATTAGACAACGAGCGAATTTGACACATTTGGTGATATCGTTCAAGAATGAAATGAAGATAAGGGGTCCAAGATGGGAACCCTGTGGAACTCCCGAATGCACTTTTATCGGATTAGAAAATCTGTCATTTATTTTTACAAACTGTATGCGTTCAGTAAGGTATAATTCAATCCATTTTAACAAATTATTAGAAATGCCAAAAGATTTTAATTTTTCCAATACAATAACATGGTTGATTGAGTC